>BMAO01008371.1:38191-345570 GCA_019973975.1 Trichonephila clavata | reverse complement strand
ATATAAAACGTGCTCTTAATCTCTGATTGTGTCTTATAGCAAGCATGAAAAATTACACTAGCAACTATGTGTTTTTATACGCAATTTATATTCAATTACTCTAGATTATCTATACAACTTTATTTCGATCAATGATATTCGTTTTTTGATGTTAAAGTGGAACAAAATATTTTCATTGAAAAATTAATTCCCTAACAAGAACCAAAAGAGCCGTCACTTGGCATGTGAGTTATTGAAATAGTTAAGTTTTTAATTGCTGTTGAGTTTTTTCACCTATTTTACAGCTTGCATCCATTAACATTCCTCCTATATTCTGAAAAAAAAATATCGAAATAAAAAATCAAACTTTACTAAAAACTGATTAAGTTGTATTTATGAGATAGAAAATAATAATAAGTAATTGAGCAAGGAAAGAGAGAAACTGAACAAATGGAGTTTGCTTTATCTTACTTTTACGAAACATTCTTATAGACCAAACCACAGTATTTGTGAGACGAAATCTATCCGATGAAGTTAATTGTTAGCTTACAAATTCTCCACTATCCTTATTGATTGTCTGCGATAGAATCTGATTCCGAAACCAAGATTGTCGAAGGCTATTTCTACTTTTAAAGATGTGATTACTCTTTTATTACAAATATATATAATCCTTAATTATATATATATATATATTATTTAAAACTTATTTCCTGTTTTTAGACATGCATTTGTATCGGTATTACTTACGAGTACTAAATGCAATAATTTAACTAGATAAAAGTATTGGAAACTTAAAAATTGCTTAAAAACCCTAAAATTACATATATTTCGTAATTTTTAATATGGATTAATCGGAAAGCAAGTTGTTTTACACCTGAACTTCCATGATTTGATATGCTCAAGGTAACCGAGTGATCAGTGTCGAGAACTTGAGGGCAGCGTTATCGAGTTCCTGGTTGGAGTCCTTGTGCCACTAAGGACCTGATATGCAGACGAGCTGATGCACGTTAAATCTGACGAGGCTGAAATCCTCCAATGGCGTAGTGTGATAGTTTGGTAAGTGGGTATGAGTTCTGGTGTCATCTTGTCACTTGATTATGGTTAAAAATTACTAGGACCCTCACCAATAGTCCTTGTGTTCCTTGAGAAGGTGATATAAATTAAAATGAAATTAAAATCGAGGGTTTGTTTGTTTATTAAAATTGCATTTCAAAGCAACCCGATGGCTTTTGGGTTCAGAGTTCGTATTTTCGAACCCCGGTCAGATGACAAGGACGAAACTTGAGTTAACGCCTCACACACCGAATTTCACGCAATATCAATGTGAGAACGTTGAGCTTCGACATATTAAAATTGCATAAGGTAGTATTTTTCAAACTTTAAATATTTGCGACCCAATACTCAATCAGTATTTTCATCGCACCCCCCCATACAATAACAATGTATTGAATTCAATAATAAAATACTTTGACGCTAAAGCTACAATACGACTTTAACCTCTTTAGTGCCACCGGCGTATATAAACGTCTTTCCAAAAAACGATCTTTTCTATGCACTGCTATTCATAAAAAGCTGTTCCGAAAACTTTGAAATGCAATAAAAGGACCTTGACAAGGTTTTGGAAAGATTTAGTTATTTCAAAGGATTTGCTTATTTATTCTTTTTCTATCCCCCCCAATATGCATGTATCCACCTGCGTGTTAAAAACGGTGGGATTGGGGAGCGAGTCGCTTAATTTTTAATTGGCGTTTAAGGGATTACTTATAAACCGTACAAATTATCATGATAAGTGTTAGTTTTTGTATATTTTGTATATGACAAGACCTTGGGATCACTGGTAATTATGAAACTTGTTCTTAAATTAGTAATTAACTTAGTATTCTTAACTTAGCTCTAATTATAAAGTACATTGCGCAGTACTGATATATTTATAAGTGTATTATATCAGTGTAAATGAGTGTTTTATTTATTCTTATTTCAAAATATATTTCATTTCTTTATTTTTAGTAAATTAATAATTTTTTAAAATCTTTTGTTTTCGACTTCCCAATATACTTGCGCCCCCCTCGTAGGATTATCACGCCCTCCAATTTGAGAAACGCTGGCATAAGGGCCTATGCACGGCGGATCTTTGGCAATTTGTAGACTTTTTTAAGGCATTTCCCAAACTGTGGGACGTTATTGGGGAGCATGGCAATTATATGTGGGGAGTGCTAGCATATTAAAAAGTAGAAAACAAAAGATATTTTTAAAAAATTATTAATTTACTGAAATTTAAAAAAAATACATTCTGACATAATAAAAAATATAATACACATTTACACAGATAGAATGCACTAATAAATGTATCAGTGCTACTCAATCAATTTTATAATTAATTTAACAATACTAATTTAAGAGCAAATTTAATAATTACCATTGACCCCCTGGGATTGTCATAAATAAAATTATATACAAAAATTAACACTTATCTTAAGATCTATCAACCGATCTTATCTACCGATTAAAAGTTATGCGATTCGCTTCCCAATGCCAACCGTTTCCCACGTGAGCGCGTGCATGTGATGTATTGGAGGGGGGGGAGAATAAAGAAGCAAATAATCTTAAATAAGTAAATCCTTCGCAAACATTATCAAGGCCCATTTATTGCATTCCAAAGCCCTCGGAAAATTTTTTGGATAGCACTGCACAGAAAAGATCGTACCTCGGAAAAACGTATATATACGTCCTTGGAAGTTAATGCTTTGGCTGAGAGAGACATTTATATACACCGGTGGCACTTAAGATGTTAAAGTCATATCGTAGTTTAAGCGCCATAGTATTATTAAATTCAATACATTGTTATTGTATGAAGAGGGTACGATGAAAATTTGGATTGAATATTGGGTCGCGAATATTGAAATATTGAGAAGCACTGCTTTCAGCAATACGAACAGAAACTCACTTGTATTGAAATATTTAAATTACTATAAGTTATAATGAATAATTGTTCGATCAAAAGTTAAATATATTTCTAAAAAGCATGAACAAATTCTAGTATTTAACTTTATGTCTATCATAAATTTATTCCATTAAACGCCCTGAAGAGAATATATATTATATTTTCGTAACCTACATTTTCTCGGTATCGCATGCAAACAAAGCGTACATTTTATTTGAGGCCAGCTAAAAGCCAAGGAATGCATCCGAGCTTATTACAATACGAATTATTTTACACTTTCGAAATTTTCTCAGAAAATACGTCAAATGAATGATGTTACATATTTTAATGAACAGCTTAACATGAAGTGTTATATTTTACTCGCTGTGAAATATGTCCAAATTTGAATCGTGTATTAATATCGTTCTGTTAAATTTATAAAACTAAATACGTTTCCTCAAAAATACTTTTAAATAGATCAAATTTTTGTATAGGTGTAACATTGCATATTGCGTGACATTATAAAAACTATAATAGCGTGCATTTAAAATCTAAACGTTAAAACATTTTTTAAAAAATCCATTCGTGACAACAAACTTATGACATACTCTCTATAGTTACATACTTTCAATCTCAAGCTTCTTTATAAAATATGAAGCATACATGTGCTCGTTTAACTTTTTATATGCTTAAGATTCCAGTCATGAATGCATAATTAATTTTAAATGTTTACTTATTCTTGTCTAGATATTTGGTTTTAAAGTATTTTTATCTTTAAAAAAGAGATTTTATTATTAAAAAATATCAAAATAATGTTCTTTTCTACAATGTTATAAACTGGATAAGTAGGGTATACTGTAAAGAAGCAAATTAAAAATATCTTTGATACATCAACTAGTGAATATGACTTATAAATTTAGACACACTTGTTGTATTTCCATTCCATTTAGATCTAAGAATATAACAATTCAAGATGATTTTTAATGTTTTGTTACTTAAAATTTTTTTAAAAAAATAGTGCACTTTATCTTAGTTACACAAAAAAATTTCAGCAAATTATTTTCAAAACATTTTAAGCAATCGCGGTCCCAGTTTGAGTTTTTTGAAGAAAAAAACTCATTTCGTGTAAAACGCATTTTAAAGTTAGACATCTGCTTTTACTAAAACACTTGTAGTTTTTGTTCTAATGAATGGAAAATAAAAAAAAAATTGGTATTTTTATAAAGTTATTTAGATAACCTATAAAATAAAATCATTAACAAATTTGTCAATTTTTGAAAAAAATAATGATTTTGGGGTTGTCGGATACCTTAAGTGAGGTTTAAGAGGAGAATTTCAAGATTTTTTTTAGTCTGAAAATCCTTTTAAAAAAAGTTTTTTTTTCTTTATATTCTTGAAATGATTGATAATGAAATGCTTGAAAGGCAATATTTTTTCTCCTTAATCGGATGTTCCTTTCTAAGGCAGAAAACAGTCTCTCCAAACAATGTTTAAAGTGGAATTCTGTGAATGTCTTGAATATAATTTCGTAATGTTAAAAATAATTGATCATCCAATGAATAAGTAAGCGGTATTTTTTTCTGCATATATTTCAGCAAAAGAATTGTTGAACAGGTGGTTTTTTTGTTTTGTTTTTCTATAATGTTAGAATTATCAAAAAAGAAGTAAATGTTTCTGCAGATTCTGCCTGACTAAAAATTAGATCTTCAGTTTGAATTCAAGCAACAATAAAAAAAAAAAAATTTTTAAAAATGGAGAAAATTATGCTTTTTATAGTTTATACTTTTTTAAACATGAATGAATAATTTTGGGTCTTTATTTTCGTTTTCAGTTAAAAATACCATATCAACATATGTTTAAGTAAATTATCAATATTCTAAATAGCTATATAATTTAAAAATTTTAATCATCGTTTTCGAGGATTTTATATATGCACAAATGCTTGAAAATAAATTTGAAATATAAACTAATACAATAAATTTAATTATTATATATATATACAGAATATTTACTATACTCTAGTTCTTCATTAATATTTCCATGTATAAAATAATGGTTAATTTTTAGTAAAATTATCAGTTATTATGTTTAAAAGAAAATTTAAAATAGAAATAAAATGTGCATAAATTATGTTCATGGAACAGATATTCAGTTCAGTTGTAACTGTCACTCCAATAAGTTTATTTATTTAAATTAAAATTACAGGTAGAGTATCAAGCTTTTAGAGAAAAAATTTTAATCGCAGATATATATATATACTCCTATATTATTGAAAAAATGCCTTAAAATTAAAAACTTGCCTGATGTAACTCACACTTTCTTACTAAAGTTTCAATGGTTAACACACTGATTTTCAATGAGTCTAAGCGTCTTAAAAATTATTTATTTCTTTCGGCTTTAATATTGATGCACGATTTCAGAATAATATTAACTTACAGACGTGTTTTTTCTAACATATACATTTTAAATACTGGTTATCTTGCTTAGTAGTATCTTTATTTTTTTTAAAAGGATGGGGATAATATTAAGCGTGGTCTGGCCTTATAATATGTTCTGGATTCTGCCTCTAAACATTAAGGCCAAAAATATAAATTAATTGATAATTTGAAAGTAAAATATTCAAGTCTTGGTAAATAAATCATTCTTAAATATTTTGTTAGTTCATGTTTATTTCACTTGTTTTTACCTTTTAACTGTGATACCCGAGATTATCTCGGTCACGGCACTAGTGATCCAAAATGTCTCGCCCGAGTATTATACGAGGTAATTTTTCTTAAAATTCATATTATTGTTATACCCGAATACATATTTGTAGCAGTTTTTTTCGGCTTCGTATCTTCATCAAACTCGAATCTTTATCGGTGTAAGTTAATTTGGGCTTAATTCAATAGATGGTGTTTGACGAGTAGTATTCATGATAAGTACATGACGAAACTCAAAAATAAAAAAAATGAAGGTGTACTTAAACCAAAGATATTTTTTCTGCAATCTAATTGTGGGTTAGATCACTGTATAAGGAAATATCCTTTCCTCCAATAATCCGAAAACCCCAGAAAAATTTACAAAAAGATATTTTTATATTTACTAGACAACTTTACAACTCTCTATAAGAATGTAGTTGGGAAATGTATTTCATTTTTAGAATTTCGAATCCAAGTTCTTAGAAGAGCTTTTACATGAATACAATGATGCAGCTTCCGGACAAAATAATCTTTGCAGAACACCTACAGTAGATAACCCTACTCGTCATAGTGGACGTCGTTTTATATTTCATATTTCACCTACTTCTGCAAAACGTAAGCCTACAAAATAGTGCGAAGTTTGTTGTTCAAAAAAGAATGCAAATGGAAAAAATATAAGAAAGGAAACACGATTCTGGTGTAATTAATAATAGTGGAGTTGGTTTGTGTTTGGAAAATTGTTTCCCGTTATACCTACTGAACAACTTATAGGTATACATTTTTATTTACATTTTTTTGTTATTTTTTTAGAAAATAACGTTCAACTAGAAACGAATTTTACCACTGCCACTCTGTGTGACAGTCACTTTAAGAGAATATGCAGTTTCTATTCAAAATCTTAAAAATGTTAACACATGTAATTCAAAATATCAGTTTTTAACTGCTAAGTTTATTTTATTTTGTGCTAAAAAATTTTTATTTTTGCAATATAAAAAATTGACAATTTATGTACTTAAATCATCAAAAAAACTTAACAATTAAAGGGTTCAACAGCATGAAAACCCAAAATGGAACTGTGTAGGGGCAAGATAACATTGGTTTAAACATAGCCTTTAATCAAATATTCTCTTTGGTCATATTTGCAAAGAGATGATTACCTTATAAACGATTTGTTCCCTTACAATTGCAGCAAATTTTTCAATTTGAAGATAGAATATGTAACTATATTAATGGTAGTTTATTAAAAAACTGCACCAAAGTTTAATGATACATAACAAATTCACAAAAGAATTTTGTAAACTAAGCATTAAAAATAATTTCTTAACTCTCAATAAAAATGAAGCCAGTAATTTGTAGTCGCATATATGAATGTATAATAATGAAAATTCATCTCAGAAATTAAAATAAGGCAAGAACATGTTTCGTAATAATTCCAAAACTCATCCGCAAAGAATTTCAAAAATGAAGAACAATTCAAACATATAATTTTATATCCTCTTAAAAATATACCACGCAATTTTATAGATCAGAGGAAGAGGTTTACAGTAAAACTAGTAAAAAAAAAATAAATACTCTGGGATTTTGTTTTATAAACAAGCAATAAGATATATTTACTCTGAAAGATAAATTTTAAAAGAAATCACCTCTAGAATACAAATTCAGCAGCTTCAGGCAAAGATGCACTTAGACAAGTGTATATATATATATATATATATATATGGAATCTGAACTCCTAGACCATAAGCTTAACGTCTCTCTTTCTATTTCTTGAAGTTGTTAGCCTAGGCTAGTATGCATGTATTTTTATCCATATTATACTTGGCTAAACCCTCAAAAATTTAGAATTTCAGTAATAATATTTTCATACTAAACGATTTTAAGAATTATAATTTATTCTTTAGAGAAATGGTGGTATACAAAAATCTCATCTTGCATTGAATTGTCAATAATGGTCTACAAAAAAAGGGCAGTTAACAATAACTACAAAATCAAAGTAATTAGTAAAGTATTAAACCAACTAATGAATGACATATAGCTCAGCTTAATTATAATAAATAGAATTAGAAATTGTAATTTTAATATGTTATTTTGATAATTACTCACGCTCATTTTTGAATAACTTACATCTGTTATTACGCCAACTGGATGGCTTAGTGGGTTTGGCGCTTGCCTTGCACGCCAAAAATTGTGGCTTCTATACCGGCCCAAGTCGATGGATTTTCATGGTGTAAAAAAACGGCAGCATTCATGTCATATGATTATGCGACATGTTAAAGATCCTTGAGTGCCTGTTTGGTTAGGGTGCTCGCGCATCGTCAGGGTTCAGATGTCTCCCTCTGGGCATCTAAGCCACAAAGTGATAACAGCTCCCGGAGAATGTACTAGTTCTGGAATGGTGTATGTCAATCTACAGCACCATTGGGGGAAAAAACTTCTGTTATGAGACATAGCTATAGAACAAATCTACAATAAAAAATGAATTCACTTTAATAATTAAACTAATACGACCTTCCATTATGGTCGAATGCACAGAGAAAAATCTAACAATTTAAATTTCGTAATAAAAATTACTTCTATCTCCCTGTTTATCTCACAGTTTTTTTTTCTTTTTGCATATGTTTATATATATATATATATACTATGAAACTGTTGTTTCGAAAGAATACCTAGCGCACACGATTTGCTTAGTAAAAGTTAAAACTGGAATGAGTAGAAATTTAAATTGTTTCTTATCCGTGAGATAAATCTGATAATTAAATTAAATTTGAATTCTTAATGCATTCTTGTTCTGATTTACTTTGAATTTGATAATTTGATCGATAAATATACATCTCATCACTTATATCCAAGAATGTATAGTTTTTTTTTGTTCAAAATACTAGCTATGTGATAGAACTCTAGCAATAAATTGTTTCATTTCATTATATATTATTTACTCGAACGAACTGCTGGCTAATTTTATTTGCCCTAAATATTATTGTTCCTTTATTCTGTCTCTTTTTTTATCAATTGAAAAAGAATAGGAGATTCACTTGGAATTCTTTTAAAATTGCTTAAAATTCTTGGAAGAACTTTTAAAATTGCTCTTATTGAGGAACAAACAAACTTTATTACTCACGGTTTTCCCACAGGGCATATTTTAACTTACAGCTAAGGTTGTACAGTAAAAAACAAACTCTTAGGTATTCGGATAGTTTTAAAAATGCTGCAGCTTCATTGGTATTTGTTGGTCACGCACTTTAAGTTCAATTTTTAATTCAGCTATTATTCATAATTCTGGATTTCCACCTAACGATTTGTATCAATATAAATTGTAATGTAAAATGATATTTATATAACTGAAGCTTCATAAATATGAAAATGTATATTTCGGTAATAATTCGTATGTTAAGGATTTAGTTTATTATTTTTCTTATAGTTAGCAAAATTTAGTGACTTATTCCTTTCATTTCAGTTACCATAAATATTTATTTCAAATTCAGATTCAGATTTTAAATAAGCATAAATGAATCAATTTGTAAATATGAAGAGTTCAAATTATTTAGATCATGTAAATTCAAATTACTTTCACATACATGCATACAAGTTTTACGCAGACTATACATTCTTATCCCAACTATTTGATTATTTAAATATTCAGATCAAATACTATTCTAGATTATTTGTATTATATATGTTCTAAGAAATAGTCTATGAAATATATTGAAATATTACAAACGGTACATGTTATACATGAATCAGATTATTTTGAAGATTAAATTGATACTACATCAAAGACTGTATTCTTAGAAAATACGGTCTAATATTTAGATTTTATTGAAATTTATATATTCAGATTGCATTAAAGTTTCTATTCTGATGAATTAGTCTGGCTTTTACTAACTATTCAGATTATATCAAGTAATATAGCTAATAACATCAGATTTTTCTTTTCATACTTTATGAATTATTTTGCCTATTGAGATATTATAGTTACTTTAACATATTTTTTTAATATCTGCTAAAAATAATCATTATGTAATATTTATAGAAAAGATATGCATTTTTTTCCATTGCAGGGTCTTCTCATATCGCGTCTACCTTTTTTTTTATCTTTATCATTCATTCTATGATTGTTTGATAAAATACTGCTTACGAACTGATAATTAAACCAAAACAGATAACTTGGTTTGTTTGTGGGATATGCATCGCTCTTACGTTCCCGGTTTATTTTAGTTGCATTCTTTACTCAATAAATAACAAATTATAAAAAAATGTTTCACATAAAGATAATAATGGTTTATTCATAACCTCCGATTAAAAGTTACCTATTTGCTCCCCAATGCATCATTTTTCACATAGGCACGCGTTTGCTGTTTATTGGGGAGAAAAAAGTCACATACATGTATACAAATTTTTCTCTGAAATAAGTAAATACTTCGCAAACACTTTCAAGGTCATTTTATTTTATTACGAAATCTTTGAAATGGTTTTACTGATAGCAGCTCATATAAAAAAAAATCGTATTTTGGAAAGACGTATACATACGTCTAGAGAATTCAACGCACCGGTTGAGCAAGAACTATTTATACGCCGGTGGTTAGTTAAGGGGTTAAATACATGTAAATTCCAGATTTTACATTTTATTCATTCAGAAATTTATGTTGAACAATTAGAATCGTCTTTGAAGCTACAGTCCTAAATCGACATTTACTCTCTTTGGTGTTATCTTAAATAAAAACATCCTTTCAGCTTGGAAATCTTTACAATGCGAAACTTCTTTATATACATATATATTGTAATATCAAAAATAAAAAATTTAGGATGTTGCAAAAACAGCCTTTCTTTTGTGTTATTGTTTGCTTAAAAATGATATGCATCGAATATATTATGTTAGTTATACTATGATATTCCATACACACAAAAATATTCTATAAAATTCATATTTTTTTGCTTATATTGGATTACTAACTGCAATTTAATTCATGTTGAATTAGAAATCACACACATTTACTTCTTTTAAATTAAAAATGTCGAGTTTTATTTTTTAATTGCAAAAGACGTTATTGATTGTTCTTCATGCTCGAGTCACTCCTTTTTTGCATCCCCGTCTCCTTTTTTTAAAAAAATATCTTGATATATTTTTTGTCTCGGTTGTCGTTTATAGCTTTTTCCTTAAGTGGAAATCCTGTGGGTGAATTAAAAAGAGGTTTAGTATCATAAAACTGGGGGTAGATTCTATCCCTAACTCTTGGTAGATGTCTGCCGTATATTGAGCAAAAATATTATCCGCCTTTGGCTCACAGACATCCCAGAATGCCACATTTCTAAAACATCTTCCTTTTTTTTAAAAAATATTTATTCTTCAAAAATTTTCTAACCAATAATCCAGAAAATATTTTATATTTTATCTTTTCTTTTCAGTTTCTCGACTTTAGAAATATCTTTCCAATATACACATTACATTTTTGATTCTTAGTTTTTATTAATATATTTACCAAATTCTCTTCTGGCGCGAAGTAAAGAAAGTATCTAATTTCAGTCACTCAGTTATTTTGCATTGTTAACACAATGCAATATTTGGCATTACTTTACTTCCCATTCGGTAAGAATTCACATTTTATTTCATTGCAGATATATTCACCGATAATTATAATCTACATTACATGCATTGACATTTCAGTCACAGTACATACACTGACATTTCATTACAAATGAAAATGTCCTTGTCTTACAGGCTTTCACATCTTCAAGTGTATAAGGTATATTTATCAGCTACAAATATATATCCTATATCTCGGAAATGATACCATTCTATGATTTTATGTAGAAGCTCAAACATCACGATGAAATATAAGCATTTCTACCTTTAATTAAAGAACATACCACTTCTAAAGTCCAAAAATATTTTACAATGGATTATTACTACAAAGAATATTACAATGTATGCCTCTAAAAATGCCCCATTAATTAATGTTACGTAAGTACAGTAAAATAATGGGTAAGTAAAATCATTACAAAACAAATCCAAAAGTCACTTTCAAGAAATACTTCATTTCTATAGATTGTTCTACATACATATCCATCTTTATTACACTATTTTATTCTGAAAAGTAACATGTGTACCGCAAACCATATAAAATATCCCCAACTAATATCGAAATGTATAAATTTAAATTCATGAACAATCTTAATTCCAAAAAGGAAAGATCTTTATGTGAAATTATGCGAAAATGAATTGACACAGTAATAATTTAATAAGAAAAAGTTTTGTGATTGGTGTTGCTATACAAACGTAAATAATTTAAATAATTCCTATTTGTAACTTTAAAATTTTTTTAAGTTACTAATTAAGTTTCCAAACAAACTGCTAATTACCGTCATATGTAACAGGTGGTCAAAATTAAGACAATTTGCATGTTTAGATGTATCTTTTGAAAAGTATCGAAGAAAAGATAAACTAATGCCTCCAAAAAATGTAAACATTTAGTTTCGGTTTTGTAAACGTAGACGCATGTGTTAGTTGAATATTCAACGCTTTTTTCGTATGCATACCTCGACAATTCGCTTGGGGTTTCTTGCAATATTCAATGAAATTAAAGAGTGGGGGTCCAATACATTAAGGAAATAACTAAAGAGAGGTGGCGAATTGTCTGAAGACATTAGGTAGTGTAGACATAGAGAGACTTTGATATAGCATCCAAAGCTTTGGGCAACTTGTGGAGATTTTTATGTACTAAGACTGGATCTATAAAGGGAAGGTCTAGGCAAGTTCGTCCAAGAGCTATAAAAACTATTAAAAAACTTTTTTGATAGATTATAACGAGACATAGCAAGAATGTAAAAGCTTCTTAGCAGTTCCGTGGTTCATGAAACCAAAATTTCAAGGGCTACTCTTTCCAACCAGTATATGAAATAATTCTGTAAAATAAGATTTATTTTTTGCTTCTCGATCATTTCTGCATACAGAAGAACCAATTTAGCATAGTGCTTAAAAATAAATTTAAAAACCGGAATCAGTGAGAAACTTTTTATTCACAAGTAAGACCAAATTCAAATTAGCCAATCATTATAGATGTAAATTTTCTGGGGGGAACTAAAAACATACTACCAGAATGGTAGCGAAGGTTTGATGATCTGGTTAAACGCCGTTTTGGACGGGGAAACAGACTTCTATATCATTGACAGAGGTTATGTGATAGATGTGAGGTATATGGTTAACTTCTTAGAACTCAATGTTTATTCTGTGCTCTGAGGATATTTGGTTCTTGAGATAGCCAGCCAGATTCCCAGAATTTAATTACATAAAGAGGGCAATAGCAAAGCCCGTTCCTCTCCCAAAACCATTCAAGTCCAAAAACTAACATTACTGGAGGAATGGAACCGACTGCCATGAGAACTAGTAAACTGCACCATTTTCAGCACGAATCAGTGTAAAAGTTATATAACCATGAGAAAGAAACACATTCCCTATTAATATGTTTGTTTTTCTGTCTTGTAATCTCTATTTTAAACCCTCATGTGGTTATGAGCCGTACACATGATTAAGGGTGTATACCGTAACAGTTGCATAATGAATTTTTCGTATTATATCAACCTGTGAGAATATATAATTTAATTAAAATCTGCACATAACATCTGGGGATAATTTACTGAAAATTAAAATTTTCGTACTGTTAAATATCAATGTATGAAAATTAACATCGCCTTTCCTTAAAACGTTCCAAATAAATAAATCTCATGCTCATACTTATATATTTATATATAGAATTTATAATTCGTTGATACTTTTAATGATTTCATAATACATATGTTAAAATCAAATAGAAACCATAAAAAAAAAAGATTCTTAAGAAAATCATTTTAGTAGGTTCTAGTCATGCCATTTTATTTTCTCATACATCATAAATAAGTGTGTTGGAATTCCTGAAATTCACTGATTTTAAATCCTAAAACAAAACTTAACAAGAATCTTAAAATTTCAAAAATGTTTGTCGGGATTTTTTTCAAATACTCTGAAAGCGCATTTAAAAATGTATGAAGTTTCAATTTTTTACTCATATATTTTTGGAGATTTAAAAAAATTTATACTAATGCCATTTGAATTGTAGAGATAATTAAAATTTCAGCCCTTCTTTTAAATTGAGATTTTCGATAATTAAATTCCAACATATTAGATATTTTTCTTAAGAAAAAATTATTATTGTATAAATCAATATTTTGTGTGCAACACATTCATTTCTCTATCCTTTTTATGCTTCAAATACTTTTTTATAAAAATAAATGCTTGTATACATTAAAATAAATTTTATTTCCTTTTCTTAAATGAAAAGAATTTGATTGTCTGTGAGTTTTGTGTAGATATATATAAAGCCCCAATATTATTTAATATTACAGAGAAAGAAAGAACCAAATGTCAGACAATGAACTTCTTATTAAACGTCTGGTAATTTTTCTTTATTAAGCCTTCAAGGATATAAATTATAAAATTAAATTGCACATCTTCATTAGACTTCTTTAAAAATGGCAAAAAGTTGTGAAATTTGACAGTAACAGCTGCATTGAAAATTTAATATGCATCTCGAAGAAATTTTGTATACCTTAAGTTTTTCTTTTTACTTATTCTTACATGCCCAAAAGTAAATCCAATTTTTATACACAGAATTTAATTTTCGCTTACTTCGAAAGAAATGGAATAAAAATCGAAATATTCTGTTTTTGAAAACTTTATAAGACACCATTATTTCAGCGACAACATTTTAATTATTAAAACACAATAAACATGTTACAACCCTATAATTTAAGAGGGTAATAGCTTAATATTAAGTACCAAAACACATGCTTATTATATTCTTTAATATATTTTTAGCGCGTTTTTCACGTAGTGGAACAAAAGCGCTATTAGGACGCAAATTTCATCTTTGTCTTCGTTCCATATTTTGTCGTACCTTTTTCTTAGCCAATAAGCAACCAATTGACCTCGGGTTTTCGGCATTTGGTCACATTTGTGCCCTAGATGAGCCGAATCATAATTAAATTTTCCCATAGTTTTCCCGAATTTTCCTACAAATTTTTCTGAATTTCGCTAGTTTTGCTTTTTTATAGTGCTGATACAGATTTGTGTCATTATTTCTTTTCAGCTCAATAGTAGAACATTTAGAGGAGTGGTTAGTAACTACTTTCTGTTAGTAAAAAGTTCATTAGTTGCATTATTGTAAAATACAACATGTAAAAAACGCGCTAAAATTACTTGGTCATGACAATGATTGATATCTTGTTTTGTTCTTTTCACAAACTGGTTAACCAAATTCGATTAATTTTTCTGATTTTTTTTCAATACCTTGCTTGAAATATGAATAAATGCAAAAAAGTAGATTATTACCACCTTGTTAATTCGCGTTTAAAATGCTAAAGAGCTCGTGTGACTTGGATTCACTTTGATTGGAGAAGAATGGTTTTCAAAATTAGTTCCGTTTCGGAACGAGACCTGGTGACCAGAGAACACATGTCCAGGGACGACGAGGACAGGGGTGGCCTACCCGTGGTCCACCTTGAATATTTTTATGGCTCGCGAGATCCATTGCAACTTAACAAAGTACCATTATTTTGTATAATATTATTGTTTCTACTGTGCCGTGTTTTTTAATAAATATATTCCAAAACTGTCCCTATTTAATTACGTATCTTCTGTTTTAATACATAATTTGAAGTGAGCCGTTTTGTATTGTAGCGACCTCTGGCAGCATCGCACTTGATCCCTTTAACTTTATTGCGCTGCTTATTTCTAGAGTTAGGCATATTTGATCACTACATTAGTATTATTAAATTATCTTTGTTTGTATTCATGAAAAATAATGAAAGCAGCAATAATAATTCATTCTGTTTTAAATTTTCACTCCAATAAATGTTTTAATGAGTTGAATTCAAATATATATATACATATATTTAATATGCGGCCCGTGGGACTATAATGTTTCTCTAAAGTGGTCCTCAAAGTCGTTTAGGTTGGCTACCCATGGTCAGGACAACGGTGGTATATTGACACAATTGTCATCTACCGCACATTTCAGACACCAATTTCAGATGTTGACATCCGTTAAAATATGTAGTGCGATTTATTTTATATTTCATATCTCTTTACTTTATTCTCGGTGACTTTTTTACTATTTGGTCATAAGTAGACAAAATGATATGTTTTGCTGTATTTCTCCTCCTCTCATGAAAATGATTAATAATTGCTTAAAGCTTATCAGAATACTTCCTTCACCATCTACATTTTTCGAAATAGATTTCTTTCGGGGTTTATTAAGCTTATTATTAAAAACATATTCTGTATGCCCAAAATCTAGCTGATCTATCCGGATAATTGTTTGTCAAATATAATTGCAAAGGGAATTCGATCAGTCGAATCAAAAATCAGATAAAAGCTCGCTATTGGATCAAAGATCAGATAATACCTTATTAATTGGTTTGGTATATACAGTTTTATTTCCTCAATAAAGAATTTATGTATATCGAAAACTGTAATCGTTAGATTGACCTATTAGTATGCACAATTTGATCCCTTTTTTTATCTTATAATCCAATCTCTATATGTCCATATGAGAATGGAATTACAAACTTTAAAAAGGTATGGGATTTCTGGTAGAGAAAAAATTCTTTGTTACTCAAAACTGTTCAGATATATATTTTACAAACCAAGTTTGATTTTCAAAATTAAGGAATCGTATTTCTCGAGTTTCATGTGTTTTTATCTTTCAAGAAACAATTACACAGGTCTCTACCTTATTTGTTTATTTTAAATAGCACATTTTTATTATATTATAAGAATTTATACTTTCGTCATGATTTAATATTACGAATCATTTCAGTAACCGGAAATTGATCCTTCACATACGTTTCCTTTTCCCTTTATAACATAAAAAGTAACGCATCAAAAAAGAGTTATCTGACTGGGACAAAACTACGTATGCACATACCTTGCGATAGCATGTGTAAATGATTAACTTTTTTGGAGGTCATTGACTGATTAGTTGGAACCCAGTGAATTGCAACAAAACATCCTAATAATATACAAAACAAAACACATTCCAGTCTTAATGCTTAGCTTTTACATGCGCATATAGTTCTATCTTACCATGTGGACTTTATCAGTGTCTCTCAGATGAATTAACGAAGAGTTCAAGCTAAGGTCACCCTTTGAGAGGAAGTGCATTTGGACTGAAGAAAATAGGGTAGTTGGATTGCATAATCCCTCGACACATACCACGATTGTCCTCTGTGACACCCTTTCAATAAGGCAATAAGATTTTTTGCACCGTAATGGTGAATTTCCATTCAATAGATCCCTGAACTTAAATTTAAGTAGGATATTATATGGTCACTCATGATACGCCTTTCTACTGATTGTCTTCATGCTTCTCCAAAATTTCACTGGATGAAGCGATCTCCTGATCTTTCAACAACAGAGTATGTTAGAGTTTAAAGGAACTGGTGCCTCCAGCCATTACTCGATCATGCCAATATAACTTATCAATTGGAACATGCATGACAGCCAATCCCGCAGGAGACATCAGTAAGTTCTATGAGTCAGTTTCAAGCAAAATCTGTCTCTATCAGGGTCAAAGGTGGGGTTGACGCAGTAATTGATTTTTCCCTAGTACCTGTATCTCCAGAATAAAACATTCAATTTCAATGATACTGTTAACATTTCGTTTTCAATGCAAGTGCATAACATTTGATAAATTTCATCCTATTCGAATGAATCCCTCTGAGTTTGTCACTTTTTATGCAAAAGATAATTTTTTTTTAATTTTCCTTATTATATCGTATGAAAATATATGTAGAGAGGTAATATTAATTTTTCTTATACAATTTTTTTCCAATTTTCTTTTTTTTAAATGTTTGGTAGGGTGTTGCTAAATTAAAATATTTCATTATCTATAGAAAGTGCCCTTATCTTATTCGTTGTTTAAGGGATAACTCGATCTAAGGCGCAGGAAATTCATCTTAACGCAGCAACATTTCAAAAGGTTTCCTACAATCATTTTAAATACGCAAAACTAATCTACCATTCTTTTATCTCACATGAAAGTAAAACGTAAACTAACTTATATTTTAATTTATATATAGTTCAAACTTACTTTTTAAAATTATCAATATTTAACAAGGGAAATATAATGTAAACTTTTCGATTCTTATTAAATAATAAATTAATTGTGTTTAAAATTAAAAATTATTGCATATATATTCAAATTTTTTAAACCATTATACATGAAAGGAAAAATTGATGCTTTCAATCAAAGATGCAGTTTTTCCTTATCAATTACTCAAGCATAGACGTCCTTACAAGCTATGTGGTATGTATATACGTGCCGAGTTTCGGAGTTTTTTCCTTCATTGACTTCTGTAACTTTTCTGCAACATTCAGTTAAATTTAAAGGAAATAGTTTGAAGTTCCATTTTTTTGGATAATGGAATGAAGTGTTTCGTCATATAGAAAACTGAAGTAGGAAATAATAAATTGCAAAATTTTAGAGACTTAATTGTAAGTCAAACGTTAGGAACAATTCCGTTGAACTTTTTTGAGAAAGAAGAATTGATTAAAGTCGTCTATTTATAGAAAGAATGTTTTGCATTTAATAGATATCTATATTTGGCGGTTACAGCGAGATATAGCAAGAGGTTGATTGCTTTTCAAATGCCACAAGAAAATCATGTGGCCGTTGAGGCCCCGGTTTAAAGGGCTAATATTCATAGGAAGTAACATGAAAAAGATAAGACTTACTACTGTCATCCCACTGAGAGCAATTTAGAATAGTGCAGGAATCATATATCTACTGATAAGTTCATAATTAGCTTTACTACTAAAATCGTGTTGGACCGACTCAAAAGCCTCCATGCCTTTCACAGAGATTTTGTGACTGCTGTGAAGTATAGAGATGAAATATTAGTGCTGTATACTATCTTATAAGAGGTGCAGTTGGCACTAATTTATTTTTCATGCATAACAACGTAAGTCTACATAGGGCTCATCTGAACAACGATTTTTTTGGAAAGTAAAGATATTCGCTGGATGGACTTGAATATTTTGGGAGATTTAAGTTATAGCTCAAACCCTTGTTGGTGAAATTGGTTCTGTTTGATCATTAAAGAAGCGTTAACAAACAAAATCTCTAGAGCTTAACCTTCTGTAGCATATTCTGGAAGCTCATGGGAGAGTAATTTCAACTCTCCTTTCTCCTCCAAGAACCATTCAGAACTTGAAAATTGGGTTGGTCTGTTATGGGTCACTGGAGCGCCAGATGGAATTGAATATTTTCAGCACGCCTTTTTTCTCCAAGAACAATTCAGAGCTTGAAAATTTTATTGTTGGAGAAATGGATTGGTCTGTCTTGGGAACTCATAAATCGCTTAACCCTTTAAGCGTGTAGGTTTTCTTCCGTTTCCAAAATTTTTCCCAAGGATTATGTGAGGATCCTATCTGGTGGCAAGTTTTGAAATTATAAGAATATATGGATATGACGAGATATTTCCATCAAGCACGTAGATATTCTAACTTTAAAATTGCATAACGAGTGGAACCTGTGAAACTGGTGTATAGCGTAACATTCCAATGATGAGGTGAACTTGTCAAGAACGCTTAAAGGGTTAATTTCCATCAAGAATTTACTTTTAAATGTTGTACAGATGTATAAAGAGACTATACTTCTGATTAATCAATTTTTTGTTTCATCTTGTAACCTATCTTTTATACATTCCTTCGCTAATGAGCCATATGTATTATAATATATGAATGCTATAAATGTTATATGGTATTTTTATGTATTCGAGCTATTTATATATACATATACCTAAATTAATCAAAACTTGTGCTGCATTACTTGTGATAAACAGTAAAAATTTCTTTTAATTTTGAGTAACAATGTTATTAATTAAATATATTAATCATAATGCATTTTAAACATCCATAAACTATTCTGTTCTTCCGAAATCAAACATTTTCTAATTATGGGAACAAATAGCATTGGTAAAGTCCAAAATTTATAGATGATTAAAAATCCTTCAAACAAATTCATTTCAACTGTTACTAAATAACTAATGAGACTAATTCAAGATGATTGCCTCATAATGAGACGCATTAAGTGGGAAGTGCTCAAAATATATATATATCTCTCATATAATTAATTTACTACAATTATTTTTTCCGGAGTGTCATAATTTATTTTTTATTATTTATTTTTCGCATCAATTGTTGGTTATCGTTTTATAAATATTTTATTGTCATACTTAATAAGGGTCTAATTAACTTAATTTCTATTTCCTACAGCGCAAATCGAGCGCTTATTCATTTGAATTAAGATGCAATTTTTGTGATTTATTAATGCAAGAAAACCTCAAGCTTATCTGAAGAAAAACATAAACATTTATGTTATTTATGATCAACATTCCACAGATTTTGGAATCAATCCAAAGTCAATTCGAAATGACATAAATGGCAGCAAAAAAATTCAATTTCTTTCGCGAATCTAAAAACAAGCGTCTGAAATCACAACTGAAATTATGAGTTTTGGAAAGAAAAGCGTGGTGTTCCTGTGTTGTTATTATTATTTGTATAGTTTTCTTATGTTTTTATCATTCGTTGTATTTTATTCTGGAATTTTTTATTTTGGTATTCTTTATTCTGGTATTTTATCCATTGTAGCATATTTGTTTTGCTATCTCGAATTATAATTACTTAAACGATGCCAATTTTTTCACAATATCTCAGAAAATTAATTAAAAGGCATGTTAAAAGAAAGCCAAAAAGGATTCCAATCTCTAGAAAAGTGAGGTTACATACGTTAAAAATCCCCTCTTGCAAGATTTTATAATGCAAGGGAATTTATATCTAATATCATCAAGCTATAATATCCAAGTCATTGGTTTTTAAAAGAATTAACAAATCTTCAAAAACTTTAAATATATGTTACTGAAATTAAATTATAATTTTTTTTAAAAATCACGTTAATATGTGTATATATACAGATATAGATATGACCACAAATAACAGGAACATCAATTTAAAAATGAATTAACCTTTGACTGTCCAATAAATGGTTGCAACAGTGTGACACCTAATGGCGGCGAAAGAAAGGTATCACTTAAGTGTTTGGCAGTGTGAGAGTTGTATCAGAAAACTCTGTTCCACAAGCAAAACGTGATTATGCTAGGCCTTTCCGACGTGAAAAGAGGCATGATTATTCGAGTTCACCTCACTGGAGTGTCCACGTTCAGAACAGCTAATCTTATGGATGCATCAAGGCCCACGGTATCAAGGGTTATGACAACTTACACAAACCTGAATAAGGTGACTTCTGCAAAGGGCAACACTGGGTGAAAGTTGGGGTTGAATGACCGTGATAGGCAGGTATTAAAAAGAGTAGTCCTCCGAAAACGCAAGACAACATTGCCACAGATAGTGATCGATATGAATACCTACCTTCAGAACCTCGTATCCATGAAAACTGTTAAACAGGAGTTGTATGGTGCAACATTCATGTCAGGATTAGCTATTCCAAATCCGTTAATTTCTGCGCAGAATGCTATGAAGGGACTACAGTGGGGCTGAGACCACCTAAACTAGACAATGGGAACAAGTCGACTGTCTGATGAATCCTCATTTACATTATTACAGACTACCGGGCGTGTATTAGTTTGGCGAACACCAGCAGAAGCATTTCATATTGACTACTTGGTTTCAACCGTGAAACGTGGAGGGAACTCTGTGATGATGTGGGACGCAATATCTTCTCGTGGATTAGAGCTTATCATTGTATTTGAGGGAGGATTGTCACATGCGACCATTATCGAAGCATTCTCGGATATCATTTTCACCCTATGCTTCAGACGTTCTTTCCGGGAGAACTTCATGTGTTCCAAGATGACACAGCCACTGTTCACACTTCTAGTGACATTCAAACGTGGATACATGAGCATGATGATGAAGTGGTACATTTAATGTGTTCCTCGGTTTCCTCCTCCACGCACACTGTATGAACTCTAGACGGCCCTGCGCAAAAAAAGGTGCGAATTCCAAAGAACTTTGTTCAAGATCTTTATTTGTCAATACCACGCCGAATACAAGTTGTCATTTAGGCCAAAGGTGCCCCAACCTCTTACTAATGAAAAATTTTCACTTTTTGACAGATGTTCCTATTATTTTGTCCTATTACTATATATTTATATAAAGTTTAATTTTTAACACCAGCCAAATTTTTTTCCAATCAACCTTCTCGTATATCTATTATTTCTAGTTTTAACTACCAGCTGGATTAGAAGAAATCCTGAAGAGTGTCAATGCACTGACGACTGTCAATGTGTCCAACACTGTGTTCCCCTTTTTTTTCTTACAAATTTAATCACGTTTTGTAATTATATGCGTAACTCCTACTGTATAAATAGGCACATTTCTTAATCAGTACCTAAAATATGGCATCAGTAATTATGAATAAAAAATTGTTTCTGAAACTTTGATATTTCGTTCCACATTTATATAAATTTTAATGTATGTCAGAAATATTTAAAATACTGCAGCACCCCATATATTTTTTAAATTTCAATATCTGCTAGTTTCATACACCATTGGTATTCAAAAGATATCTTTTTCTCTATAGTAGAGAATAATAAAATTATATATATTTATGTGTGTGTATAAAAGTATTGAAAAAATTGTGGACACTTTTGAAAATTTTACTGTTTTTTTTAAATTTGTATACTTATAGAAAATTTTAGATTGCACAAAATGAAAAGTCTTTTATATAATTTTAAAGAGAATTCAATACTAAATTTTTAAAAAAAGTAAAAATCAAATATTACTAATATAAAAAGTTTAGACTGTAATAACAATCGATCTACATTAAATACTCATGATAGCAGTGGGTTATCAGTACGGGGGTAGCCTTTACTTTTTATTTCAGCTCCACAACGATATTTTATTGAGCTGAAAATAGTTTTAAGCTCTTCCTTCCTTATTAAATGAGCCAGGAAACAATTAAAATCTTAAATAATTAAATTTTATGCCGTGGATACCTCACTCGGACAAGAGCTTTAAAACGGTACCACAAGGTTTTGATAGGATTGAATACATGGCTGTTTCCAGGTCAGGGCAACAATTTAATGATCTTAAAATGATGCCAGTCTTTTGATTACCTTACTGTGTGGAAAGGAGCAGAATCTTGTGGAAAAATAAATGGAGTATTGGTTGTAAATGGATCTCTGATGGAAAGTAGAAGTTCGGGTTCTAAAATAGTATCAATGTATTTTCTGGCATTCAGTGTCCCATCGATGATGTGAAAGCGACTGATACTATCTGCTGATATGAAATACCAAAGCATAAAACTATGTGGGTATTTCACAGTTGCCTGGATACAGTCAGGATGTAGCATTTAATCTATTCTACGTCTCATATATTTTCTGCCATCCCTGCCGAATAACGATATCTTGGTTTCGACGCTCCATATAACTTATGACGTGACCACTAATCATTTGTCCAATTAATGTGCTCCTTTGACCACAGTAGCCTTTTTAAGTGCTGCTATAAATTGAGATAATGCTTTTTTCGTGGAATTCAAGGTCTTATTCTAACATCTGCTAATTTTCTCCTGATTGTTTTTGAATTCACAGAAATACCAGCATCATCCAGATAACTTATGATGACAGTTAATGACATTTTTCTTATCTTGAAGGCGTGAAATTTTTTTCTTCTGTCCTCAACAGATGTGATGCACCTTGTTTGACCTTTTTCTGCTTTGTTTTTCATTCAATCTGTCTCCTGATATCTTAACCAAAACTATCAGTCTCCAAATGTAGTCACTGAACCAATCACCTGTCTTGCAATTTTAACATAGGAAGTACCACTTTTTCGTCACACGTGTCTTCCTAGGGGCCCTATCTACTATTTTATTTGATACCAAGGCTTCTTGACTAAATATCATTTCTGTCCTGGCCAGGAAACTGTACTGACCTCAATCCTATCAAAAACTTGTGGCGCCGTTTTGGAAATTCTTGTCTGAATCAGGTACCCATGGAATAAAAAGGAATTAATTGAGGGCATCATGTAATAACGAAGGAAGAGCTTAAAACTAATTTCAACTCAATGAAACATCTATGTTAAGCTGTAATAAAAAAATAAAAGCTGGCCTACTAAGTACTGATAACTCACTGCTGTCATCAGTATCTAATGTATATTGATAGCTATTACAGCATAACTTTTTTTTTATTTGCAAATATTTGAATTTTTTTTGTATTGAATTCGGTATTAAATTTACTTTAAAATAATAAAAAATACTTTTTATTTTGTGCAACGTAACACACACACGTTTTCTATAAGCAAATAAATTTAAAAAACTTAAGAATTATTAAAGTGTCCACAATTTAGGCTACAATATATATAGTTTCTTTTCCAATACACTTTTTAGAGATTTTCTTTAATTCATTTCGATCTTGAACCCTCCAAGAAGTCACATACACTATTCATAATTCCTTTATCATGCCCCGCTTAACAGAAGCAAAAAGTAAACCTGAACTTTAATTCTTAAATCGCTTTAGGTTATATTTTGAAGTTAGCAGACGCAACATTGCATAATCCATAGGTTTTGTTACTTTGACTTTTAGTAAGATTCCTTAAGATTTCGGAACATTTTAAATGTTAAAATAAATACACACACAGAGTTTTTGGATTGAAAGGGGAACTCTTTTGTGCATCCTACATTTCACTCACATGTATTCGAGTTTTAATTGTTTTCCTTATGTTTTAAGCATATTTTACTCTTATATTAATGTCTGTTTCCAAATTAGAGATCTAAAATATCCTCTTCAACAAAAAATAGGCCAACAACATGTGTTACAGAATCCTTGCCTTTATTCAAAATGACATCAGAAGAATCCCATGAATTTCCATGCATATATATATATGTAAGGATAATTAAATTTGTTCTAAAATTAAATTCCTTATATAACACTTAACTTTTCTTTTCCGTTACATTTTCAAGTCTTAAATTAAGAACCCAATTATTTCTCCGAACGGATGGTCCAAGCAGAACACTTCTAATCCCAGATAATTATTTTTTATAATCCATATCTCATCCTAAACTTTCAAGTATAGCTCATCACTAAGAAAGGTGCTGAGAAGGAGGATACTTCTCAACTGCCTTCAATACAGGATATATGTAGCGTATGTAATGAATATTTATTTCAATTCTCTTAAAAGGGCTTTTCTTCAACTCCTTTTAGGCCTGATTCCTTGATACCTCCAAGACGTCACGAATTACTCAATTATATTTTCCCGCTTAACACGTTCATAACACTCTTACGACTTGAGTTCTTAAAAAAGTGCCACATAGAGAAGTTTCCATTATGAATTGACGCAATATTGTATCAGTTACCAGAACAAACCAATTGGTATTAAAATATTAAAATTGTAGTATCTTAAAACTTTCTGATAATTTTTGGCTTAAAATTAAGGCGAGGACTTTTGGATGTATCCGTCTTAAGCTTTGCTTACGCGTTTTTGTGTAGTCACTGCTGCATTTATGTTCGTAAAAACATTTTTGTGAATTCTTTATACGAAATTATTCGGTAATCAGGATTATTTTCTAACATCCTTCTGAAGATTTTCATCCAGTACGTTTCTATTTGTTAAAAGTCTAAGTAAAAGATTATCACAATAAGAAAGCTTCAATGAAATGTCTCGTATTCACGCGTAGCTAATATTTTTCTCGAATGTCAAATTCAATTAATTTTAAGAAAAGCTTTTTTTATATATATTTTTGTTACTTTTTTGTTATTAGGAAATACGTTTAAATCGAACAAGATAAAAATATTTTTAATTAAGGGATACGGTAACATTATTTAAATATGTATCTCTACGTTCTATTCAATTAAATATGCATTGTACACATTAAATATCATATAATATTAGCATAATTTCTGGAATTTGATTAGCGTAAGCTAAGGGAAAAAAAATGCAGAAAAAAACATCAAATACACTTCACAATGAACTCTGTCAGATCCTGAATTACAATAGCATTCCTTCCAAACAGAAAATTCTGCAAGTATTGCATGCCAAAAAAGTCATTACGTATATTCTTATAATACATATGTATTTAGCAGGAATTTTGCTAATTCCTTAAAGTAAAGAGTTCTTCAAACATTTTGAAGTCATTTTAAGAGATCCTTTAAGTTCCTTTTATTTTATTTTTCTTTACCCATTAGCATTTAAAATTCCTTTTACTCAAGAGTAAATTTCACTCGAAGGATGATTTGTAACCAGTTGTAATAAAATTAAAAACAATGACGGTATATCAACACAACCCCTTCGTAAGTCATTCATTTATGATGAAATGCGAATAGTTTAGACGACAAATAGAATTTGATAACAACAATATAACTGTAGTTTAGAAGATACCTCACACAGTTAAATTAAGCAATTGAAATTGAATTTGGTAACAATTTCTCAAACATCACAACAATATACCCTATAGAGGACTCCTTTTAAACAGATTACGTATTTGATTCTTTAGATTGATAATACTATTCCCGCGTAAGATATTCAGTGAGGTATTTTGTACGTTTTAAGTTAATTTTTAAATGATAGATTCGTAATCCTTACAACATTAATTTTATTCATTTAGAGAGTGGTTTTATATTGCAGGAGAATTTTGGAATAATGCACAAAAAAACTTTTTAAAAATGCTTAATTTCTATAAGTACACCAAATGTGTAATTAAAATATTTCAAGTTTTAAAGTAGAAGGAGTATAGTCTCTATTAAACGATATCCCAGTACATTTTAAAATTATAGATATGCGTTCTCATTCGATATAACAGAATATGTTTTGTGACTTTTCAAAAGTTTCAATTTTGCATCAACCTAGTGTCTTTAAAATACATAGTAAACAAATTTACTCAGTATACTGAGTCTTATGGTATAGTCAATTGGTTTAATAAATACATTAAACACATCAAAACATACTTTTTATGTGAGAGTAAAATAATCTGTCTTACATTAAAAAAAAGGTTTAGTTCGATATTTATAAGATAGAAAGTTAGACATAATAAATTATAGTTTGAAAAAAAAAAATAAAAAACACGCTTTTATACTGAATCGAACTAAAATTAAAAAAATAATTCTTAATAAAGAATAAAATGATTAACGAGAAAATGAATGTCATTGTGGTAAAAGCGTGGGGTGCTTTGTACTACATTTTTACACTAATTCAGCTTTTCGGAATAGAAGTTAGAAATTATAACAATTGATACATTTATAGAACACCCCACGCTTTTACCACAATGACATTCATTTTCTCGTTAATCATTTTATTCTTTATTAAGAATTATTTTTTTAATTTTAGTTCGATTCAGTATAAAAGCGTGTTTTTTAGTTTTTTTTTCAAACTATAATTTATTTTTCATTTTTTAGTTCGTACTACAATAAAAGCGGGTTTTTTAGTTTTTTAAACTATCATTTATTCATTGTTGAATTTATCCTTGAGTTTGATATTTGAAGCTGGAATTACGTGGCTGGGGAATTAGTCTTGCTCTTCAATTGATATTAATTAACGGGTCTGAAGTGTATTTATTCTCTCCGTTTACAAGGCCTCGGATCGTTATATTAGATTCCGTCTCTTTTGAACAGGTCAAACAAATAAAAGTGTGTAAAGAAGAAAAAGTTCGAATTACAAAATTTTTTAATGTATCATGTTTTTTTACGGATTAAATACTATAAAATTCCTCCTTTTTGTTTTTGTTTTCTTTTTTCCCATTTTCATGCATTGTCATCCACTTCCGAGCTATAGTCCGAATTTCAAGTCTCTAGCTCCTCGGAAAGTCACACAGTTTAAAATCAATTACAAAATTCCACCCGGATAGACATTAAAGAAAGCGAGTTATTAAAAACACGGTAATATTAAGTATCAATCGTTTTTTCACCTTTTAAACGTGTTCCTTTCATGTTAATTCGTATCATCATTTCGAAGCGTATTGCTTTATAAAAATAAAAAATATTTAGCAGTTAGAACGCAAATTATTTTTTTTCGCATGCTCAATCCTTTTTTTTATTTTCATTTTCAGAAAAATGTTTAAATTATGGTTAGAAATTGCTAACACACACCCACCCTCCACTTTCTCAGATACAGAACACTTATTTTGTTTGATTTATTTCTTTTAACAGCAAGTGTATTTTATACTTGCATATATAATTAGCGTTAAATTCGAAACACTTTAGGATTACACCTTATTCTTTTAGTCGCCAAATCTGGAAATGATGTAGGAAATTAGTCGCCATATCTGAAAATGGTACTTGTATATAGAACTAGTCGCCAAATTTAAAAATGATATATGCAATAAGTCGCCAAATCTGGACGTGATATATGGATTTGTCGCCAAATCTGATTATCCTTATCCCTGACGATCCTGAAAAGGACAATGGAACAAAATTATGAAATTATTGTATTGTCATCGGTCATTGACAAGTGTGCGAAATTTCGAATGAATCCGATCTTTTTAAGTGGGTAAAAATCGAGTTCTAAGATTCCGTTACATGCAAGTGAAACTTATAAAAGCGTGTTAAAAATAAGTTTTTGTTTATAAATGGACAAATAGTACCAAAGCACTGTATATTTGTGAAATTAATTGTTCTCACATAAACTGTACTTATCTGTAACTAAATATTTTAACATAAGATAATTTAACTTAAGTAATCTTTCAAGAGCAATCATTTGTACAAAATGTACATTATAACATCTAAATATATTTCATACTTTTATATGTTTGGGCTTAATTTTATTTTTACCTATACAATTTTATTTGTTTTCTATTTTCTCATTTATTCCTGGTCAAATTATTCTTTTCTTGACAATTTGGGGTAATTTTTTCTTTCTTAAGAAATATTTAAAAAAATATGTATATAATAAAACGGGTTGGATTTAGAAAAAATAACTAGAATTCAATAGAGAGAAAAATTCAGAGAGTAAAAATACTTATTATTGTTATGGATAGTTTTAGAATACAATATCACACGTAAGTGTATTCGAATGAAATGAAATGCTAATAAATATCCCAAGCTTTTCGTGACGCATTACATTTACTTATGATATAAGTCAAAAGATGTGAAAAATATGTAATATTAATTCATGCTTTTTTAACCCCCTGATGAGTTACCAAAATAGATAGATCTTGTAAACCTAGCATTGAAATATGTATTCATTAAATATTTGAAGCGAATCAATGTAAACTTCCTTTTCAAATCTCTGTAGTATATTTAATACTCTTCATATATTCGCAAGCAGACTCAAGTTCAGTAAAAGTATAAACTTTATAATAGATTTACACCTTAACTTTATAATATATTTATGTTTATTCTGTAAAGAGATATACAATAAAATTTATTTTTTTAACAATGATAATATACATATGTAAAGCAAAAAAAAAAAAGTATTTTGAGGTGAAACAAAAGTCCTATATATTTCATAAAATGTATACTAAGTAATTTAATTTCTCTTAATGCTTTTATAAGAACGTGAAAACATTTCACTTATCACATAATAAGCCATAAATAATCGTTTCTTAGAAATTAACCATAAAATCATTGAATAGGCTAAATTTAAGTATTACAAATGATCTAGCGTTTCTTTTCAAAAAGTCTTTAAAACGTAGATGTATTCACATCACATTTCGAAAATGGTACTCTAGAGATTTTGCTCTACTGTAATGTGCCCTTCTTACTTTACGGATCATTTGAAATTGATTTTCTGCTTCAAAATCTTTTGTCAGCGATTCTTTGAAACTTTTGAAGAAATCCGATCACATTGAAGTGTAAAAAATAGAATAGTTGCAGAAGAAAAAATAGTTCTATATTCTAAGCGAACAGTTTCATACATTTATTATAGTTATCAAAATTAGTATGATTAAATTTTAAATGGTTTCTTTAGGATAGTCTTTTTTAATTATTATTTTAATTATTTTTTTGGCCTCATATTATTTAAAAATCAGGTAGGTAAAAATCAAAATAGACACAACACATGCTTAAAAAGAAAGATTTATAACTGGTACTCAAATGCTTCGAGTTTCCTGTTATAATTCACCGCATAAAATGAAATGAAATTTGTATAAGGAATGAATTTAAAAACATACTTAGATTTAAAATTCTGTAAGCTGCTTACACTTTTTATTTTCTTGAAATTTATGACTTTATTAACATCTCTTTCGTTATACAAATTTTTTTGACTCTGTATAGGAAAATATGAAGTGATTTTTATACTATATAGTGGCACGCAATCGCAAACAAGAGATTCTGTCTCATTTAGCAGCATTACTGTGTGAATATTCAGAAACTGGGCAAAGGGCACTTATATACATCATTTAACATCTTTTTTAGGCAAAAGGGCACTTACGAGCTATCGCTAACATGCCAAACTTCAAGATAATTCACCAAATCGGCGACCCATATTCCAAGCCTAATCGTTCGTTTATATGGCAAGCCCGAATACTAAAATGCGCGAATCTAGGGTTTATCAAATTCTTAAATAATAAAATTTAATAACAAGATTATAAACAATAAAAAAATTATGTAATTATATATAATACTAAAACATAATAAAATAATAATATAACATAAATTTAGTTTTTTTCTTATTGATTATTTTTTTTTAAGTTCTAATTTTTTTGGAACACGTGCTCCATATTCTTGTCAGCATATTCCATTTTTAGAGTTTTTCGGTTTGTTTCAATGTCGCTGGTATGGGTTGTGGTAGTACCTAAATACCTATAAAAGTTTTCTGAGTAGCCAACTTGGAATAATGAGGAACTTCATTAAGTTTGAAACCAAGGGGATCACAAATGCTAAACAGACCGAGAGAGATACCATTTTTATAATTATTTGAATTTTTATTTATAACACGGGTTGGCAATCTATGGTACGAGTGCCACATTAGGTGCGTGATAAAATTCTCAGTGGCACTCTACACTACTCAATAAATTTGTCATTTTTTAAGTGTATGAAAGTTGACAATTTTTAATAGAGTTTATTTGATTAGCATCTTCAGAATTATTTATTTGTTTATCCAACACCCGTGCTTGGATTCTTGACCATTTGATGTCAAGCTTTTCTGTACAGACTGACTACATCCTCAGTCGGGTATTCATAGAGTCTAGTGCATTGGAGCAGGTGGTTGCCATTCACTCCGGCATGGTCGCAGAGTGGGCAGGACTCGTCAGCAGCCAGGCCAAGCCAGTGGAAGTATACTCTCAAAAAAACATGTCCGGGGACTAGGTGAAAGCGGACAACGGCCTCGGCTCTTTCCAGGTGCCTCGTTTATGAAAATTCTGAAATATAACTCTAAGGATAAGTCTACAGCTATTGTTGGGTGTCTTTGCTAGAGAGATTGTTTGAAGAGAGAAAATTGCTTGTTTTGCGTTTTTCTTTTGGCTGTATATATCAGTGGGAACAAATCTTTTCTCATTTGAAAAATATTTTGAATTAATAAAGAAGTTGTTTAACAGCTGAATGTTCAGATTTGTGTCGATTTACATGTCACAAACTATACCCCTGTAGAGAAACATATGGATGCTTTACAATTCTATTCCACCGATAATTTCCTTATACGATTGGTCATTGCTTTGCTGGAAACATCACTACTTAACCTCTGAATATAAGGAAATGCAATCAAGGGCAGCAATTTACTCAAGTAGTTTTGAATCGCAATCGATATGAACTAGAAGAACTTGTTATTTATGATGTTGGCAATTCAAAAGATGGTGCATTGTTTAAGAGTAGGGGGTTCAACAGCATTTTGGCAGTAGATTTTGGCCTACCTCCATATCACCTCCACACTCTTATTCGGTGACTTTCGATTTTTAAACAGTACCAAGACTCATAGCTTAATATAATATTTTGCTATTCAGTCATTCAAGCAGATTTGACTCTACACCATTGCAATCTGTCATGACGGTGCCTGCGTATCAATGGCAGTACACGTAAAGAGCAGCGCGATAGCATTTCGAGCTAAACCAGTTGAGAAATAGTTCTAGTGAAAATTGGAGCATTCAGCAAATCCTGAAAAATGTTGACACTCGTGGATTATAGGGACACCGCCCCTACATTCAGATGCTTCGATACAAGCGTTTTGAGAGCTATCCAGATGTACTCGAGTCCGTCGAACGATTCACATTTCTTGCTTCACACCACCTTCTTTCAATAAAAATGCATGCAAGCCTGTTTGAGCTGAGATATTATGGAGAACCAACAAGCTGTTTGTAGTCCTAAAAGGAAAGAAACCCTTTGTGAATTCATCAAGCTGTCGAAACTTACTGCGCTATAATCTAACATGTATCGCTTCAACTACACATTGCTGAAGTGTATAACTACTTGAAAAACGATTTTACCTATGTGATAGTGAATTGCAATTGTTAATTTACTGGTGTTTATTTCACTTTTATCTCACTAATCAATAAATAAACTGCATTTTAGATGGTGAACATAAGTCTTTCATCTACAATTTTAATGCTATTTGCATAATTATACAATTAAATCTTCATTGTGTTGTATTTTCTCCATCAAACAATACACATCTCAACATAAATAGTTTTGTCAAGAAAATATCTTTCACGTTTAGATAGCAGTGCTAAAATGAGACGTTGTTGATAAATCTTGCTATATTAATAGAAGCTGAATAAAATTGGTGTCACTTCTAAATAGCTCAAAAGGAGCTAAACTGTGGTGTTAGTGAATGTGGATGAATTAAATTAATTTACTCAGTTATATTTAATTTCTAGAAAAGGATTTCTTACTCTCAACACTTTTTTTTAAAAATTTGAATTGCTAATTTAAAATTATTCTAAATTGCATATTTTGTAAAATTCTGCTTCTAAGTTCTTAAGTTATTGGGGGTTTAAAAATGTGAGTCTTCTAGTTGAGTGCCTCAAACTTCTGACGATAAAAATAGTCGACTCAACGCTCTTCATAGTTTTTCCTCTGGACGAAATTTAACAAAATATGAATTATTAAATACACTTACAAATTAGTGAATTGTAGCATATCGGAATTTATGTACATGTGTATTTCCCGTGTCATATATGTATGTAAATCCCTAAGTTCTACGTTCCATTCAATTTTTCCTCAATAATCATGAAATATTTCAGCCAAAATTTACGATTTGAGGTGGCAGAGTTTAACGGACCGTAGACTAATCTAAACAGTAATTATCAGTCAACTTAACACATGCGAATAAAAACAGGAAAAATATTATGAACAGTTTGTGTCAAATCATCTTGTATATGCCCTTCGAATATCTCGGGAATTAATGATCAAATTTGTTTGAAATTTGAAAGATTGACTATTGAGACCATTATTAAGCTAAGTCTACAAAAAATTTCATTCCATAGTTAGATAAGACTTAGTGGTTTAAATGAAATAATCATAACTACTCTCTTAACAACATTATTTAAATATTTTTTTAAACAATTATCATTAGTACATATAATATTATTTTGTTATGCTTATTAATATAATGACTCCTAGTCCAAATGATGCATTTTGATGGATTAGCATTATATTTATGTTAACCTAAACAAAAAACAATCAAAGTGAAATAGTCATATGTTTGATTTCTGTATTAAATAATCATTGTTCAATTACAAAACTAAAATACTTTGATTTATTTATTTTGAAAATGTTTTAAAACTTTAGTTTTTATGTATCAAGTTATTCAAGTATTTTTCTAATGTACCTACATTTCTTAGATCGATTTTAATTAGACTTTTCGTGAATACCTGATATTTTTCATCAATTTTCATAGCTTCTAATTCTTGAAGTTGTTTTTAACGCAACAATGTTTTATTTTTAAATAATTAGTTTAAAACACATACTAAATATTATAATTGCACGTAAGAAAAAAATTTATTATTTTTATGCACAAATTGTGTTCAAATTTTGATTGTTTTAAAATAAAAGTTATCTATAATGGAAGCTTTGGTAATAAAAAAGAGAGGAGCTAATAATGAATACCAATAGTAAATAATGGGTACAAAAACATGCAACATTTATAATCGGACTACATATACTTTATTCAGGGAAACACTGAATTATAAAATGTATCTCGAATTAAAAACATGTCTACATAAAAACCTCAAAAATAAAACTTCAGTAACACAAACACATGAATAAATAAATTTATTCAACAAGAAAAGAATCGTATTTCGAAAAGATGTAAATACTCGCCAGGGGCAGTTAACGTACCGGTAAAGCAAGACATATATTCGCCGGGGGAATTTAAGAGGGTAAAGAATAAAAATTGATAAGACTAAATTTCTTAAAAATAGGTATAATAAAATATTCATTCTGTTTAATTAAGGTAGTTAAGTTTTTTTATCCGGATTCCCCAATCAGTATTGAGAAAAATTATTTGCAGCCAATTAGTTATGTTCTCCAGATTGGCTTAACTGCAGCTTTTGTTGATAAAGGTTAAACCCAAATATCTTAGAACTTCAATAAAAGACAATTTACTTCCCATTGAAACGCAAATAAGAAGGAAACCTTCTTCACGGCTTTACGTTTACTTTTGCAGGAAGGAAATCCTTAGATACAGGGGAAGGTACTATCTAGAACAAACCAGGACATTCAAAAATTTCTAGAGTTTTATTTGATTCTTACTTGTAAGGAGTTCCTTTCGATGGGAGACTTCTACCACCGAGGAATGTTTTCAACAAAGAAATTATAGAACGAACAATTTTCCAGGACTTCAGATGAAGAGAAAATTTTTACATTTTGTTCCATCATTATTTGACAAAGGAATGGATAAAAAATTATTAAAAATATCGTACCTTTTGATTGATTTCTTAAAGAACATTTATATTGAAAAACCGATAAGAAAATTAGCATTTTTTGATTAAGAAAAACAGATTTTAGAATCTTTTGGCCAAAAATTAAAAGAAAAAAAATAGAAAATCAAACAAAATTTTAATTTTAATTTTGGATTTTGAAATAAGACATTGCAGATAAGAACCTAATATTGTAATCTTGCACATTTTTCAATTTTTATTATCTTTCTTTAAAAAAAATTATTAGTACAAATATTTATTTATACTTTTCAACATAAATAGTAATAATAAAAGTATTTACTTAAAACAAAATATTCAAAATTTTCTTTTGAGTGATATATTTGGAGGTAAGGTGCAGCACATAGCCCAACATTACAATTATTTTGCTCATGTAACAACTCTCTTCTTTTCCCTTGCAATCTCTTTTAGCACAAAACACAGCGCAGTAGCCTGTGGGAGCTTCTTTTTTTTATGTTAGTGGAACAGAACTGAGAATATGACGTGACGATAATCATAAAACTCCAGAAAATTTTGGTCCACACAATTTTTTTTTATATTTGTATCGCGTTGTAACTTTGTCTTTCCTCTAATTTGCTTCGGGAGTCTATATTTTTTTCACCTCATTTTTTTTACGAAACATGTGTTTGAAATGCTGATATATCTAGCAAATAAAAAAATTTATATTTATCTAAATTTATTATAAACTTCATCTAAATTTATCAAAAACTCCATCTAAATTTATTATAAACTTCTTCAAAATTTGTTATAAACTGCATCTAAATTTATTATAAACTTCATATAAATAATTATAAAGTTTATCAAAACTTATTATAAACTTTATCTAAATATATTATAAACTTATCTAAATGTATTATAAACTTATCTAAATTTATTATAAACTTATCTAAATTTATTATAAACTTATCTAAATTTATTATAAACTTATCTAAATTTATTATAAACTTATCTAAATTTATTATAAACTTATCTAAATTTATTATAAACTTATCTAAATTTATTATAAACTTATCTAAATTTATTATAAACTTATCTAAATTTATTATAAACTTTATCTAAATTTACGAAATCGTGACTACGGATCGCGGTGATTCTTCCAAGAACAGACGTTGATTGCTTATATTCGAGTATGAAAATTACAGTATCAAAAAATACGACTTCCCGTGAATTATATCTTTTATTTACAGTTTGGTCAGTTTAGTTTAAATGAATTAACTCGACCGTGACGTTGAGGGGTTACACTATAGTTGGAATATTAAGATATTGTTTGGTAAGCTGAATAAAAAGTTTATATAAAGACCCATATCCTCTTTAAGGAATGCAAATGATTATAAAATGTACAGTCTGGATTATATCACATTATGTAACATTAGAAAAGATGTCTGTTTTTTGTTTTTGGAAGTTAAATGCTAAAGTAAATACTAAGCCGAAAATAATAAGCTTGAAAAAAAGACTTGGCTATTTAAATGGTTTTATAGCTTAATCAGCATTTAAGCTAATTTTTTTTACCAAAATATTGACATTTCTGTGAACATATACATTTTTAGTCCAAAATATATTTATATCAGCCTCATGTATTATTCTATATATGCATATAATAATAGGGAGGGCAATAGATTGCTCTTATAAAATATATGTGTAACTAAAAATGGAAAGGCAATCTGTCTCCCAAATTTGTAATTCTTAAAAATTTAAAACTGAACAAAATTTCATTTTATAGGTTCTGATTGAAAATTAGACTAAATTTCAATAAAATTAAATACTCATTTTCAAAGAAATTTTATTTGAAAAGAATATCGTATTAATTTTGTAATATAAACAAAAAAAAAGTGGAAAATAGTTTTATTTAGCACTAAGTTCACCATAACCTTAAAAATAAGGATATAATATTGAATGTTTAGTCAAAATAAACATGAAACACATTTTTAAGTTTAAGTACCCTTTATTTCATTTCTCGTTTTTATTATTGAATTTAATTAGATATTAAAAAATTTCATTTTTCAATTTAAAGGTTCAAAAAAAAATATTGCAATTCCAACTTTAAAAAAAATCGAAGTTTTCAGTGCATGTTGATATTCATTACAATTGAAGGATATAGGAAGATACCATTAAAATTTAATTGAAATGTATAGGCTTTCTTTAAAAAAAAAATACAAAAATTATTTGGAAAAAAAAAACTTTTATTTTTTTTAACAAATTGAGTTATACTTACAGAGTAATTTAAAATTAATAAAACAAATTCAATTTAAAAAGTACACAGACACACATTTAAAATTATATCCCTTTCATGAAAAAAAAATTATGACCCTGAGTTTTTTAAGGCCCTAGTGGCTGCAGTAGCCTAGTGGTCAAGGTAACTGACTCGTGGCAGGTGTCTCATGAGTTCGACACCAGTACCACTGAAGACCCGCCATGTAGAGAAGCGAAGCACGTTAAATCTGTCAAGAGTTCAAACGTTCTTCTGTTAGTGTGGTAGTTAGGAGAAAGGGTACCAGGACAGGGGTTTCGTCCTCGTCACTTAACCATGGTTTAAGATTACGAGGTCCGTCACCCAAAGCCCTCGTGTAGCTGACCAATGTGACGCTAATATTCATACATCATCATGAAATAACCAGCGCAGCGGGTGGGTAACGGCTAATATATATATATATATATATATATTCAAGATTTCTCTACAAGAGAGAGATTAATAAACATTATCAAAACTGAAAAAAATTTAAATTGCAAGATAACTATACAATAGATTTTAAAAAGAATATTTGAATAAATCTAAATAATAGAGTTAAATATAAAAGTATGGATGCTATAGCATTATAAACATTGCTGACTTAGGACAGCTTATATATAAATAATTTATATAAAAGTGGGGTTGAACATGTTTTGTGGCCAGCCAACCTTCCCTCTTTCTGTTAATAATACTGAGCAAAAACCTATTGAAAATAATGGATAGAAAGTCTAAATCCATTGTGAGAAAAACGTAACTTACCTAAAAATCGCATTCAAAAATGAAGAGCCCGCGCTAAATCTGAGTACAATAAACAAGTTATTGCCAGATTCTGGATCCAAATGCTAATTTAAAGCATAGGAATGGCTGAATAGTAGGACTTAACAAAAGTATGAAAAGAATAGAAATAATAAAATAAGAATTGTAAACATACTTCAATTATCTTAGAGACACAAGATTATATATGATTTAAATAAATAAATTAAATTAAATTTTTAAAAAACTAAGAGAACAGGTAATCTTATTTAAAATTAGAGTTTGGAGGTAACTATAACTATCTAGGAAAAATAATAAATTTTTAATAAAAACCTATTAATAAACTATGGAAATATAGTCCTTACTATTTAGAACTTCTTTATTTCAATATCTATTACTAAAATTAATTGGGTATTTTTGAACTAAGCAGTATTTAGTAAAATGTTTATATTTTCTTACTTTTTCTGATTTATTTGAAACTAGAAATTTACTGTGTTGTATGCAATTAATAATAATATTTCTGAATTTAGAAAAATGTACATTACTCCCCCAATGTGGTACTTTTATAATGTTGTATATATATATAAGCCCAGCATTAAACAAATATTGTATTTAAAAAATATTTAAAAATTTCCAATAGAGTTTTACTTTTTTTTTGTGATCTTAATAAAGATACTTTAATCATTCTATGTGTAGAAATACGCGCGCGAAAATAGTTTTTTAGTTGAAAAATTTGTTTTTTGTGTTTAATTGAAAAATTGATTATTATTTTTGAGACCTCATAATACACGTTTATCTTTACGTACAACTTTTTTAAGAAAATATCTCTTAAATATATAAAATATTTTTTCACTTATATATAAAACAATACACAAAATATAGTGAGCTTATTTTATAGTAAAATATTGAGATAGTTTCTTTAAAAATACTATAAAACTTTGTAATTTTGAAAATGTCGATTATTTTCCTCTTTTTCCCTCATAAAACTATTTCCTAAGAATAAATACTTCGACTAAAAGAACAGTTTCACTATATGCATAGGTATCTTGTACAGAAGTATAAAAAATTAAAAGCCATATAGTGCAATAGTTTTCTTGGAAAAAGGGTAGCTGAAAACAAAAAATTATGTTTGCAGAAAAAATTTAAAAAAAACTAAACATTTGTAAGCGTTTAACTGCATTTTTGTCAATTACTTTTTTTCATATTTTATATGTATAAGGTTATTTTATCAACTAAAATATAAGTATTATACATTTTTGATTTCAGAAAAATATGCACTAATTTTTAATACTAAACTTGCAAATTCGATTTTTTTAAGGAGTATGATGCCCTAGTTCCCTTAAGTCATTGTTAAATTTTTCTAAAAGCAACATATTCGTTATTTTTTCTTACACATCACCAACGATAGGACTTTGAACCTCGATAATTTAACATACATCAGATTTGATATATTTTATACAGCATTTCAATGAAAACATGTATTATAAAATAATTTTTTTAAATCAATTACTACTAAAGTAAAAAAGAAAATTTTTGTTTATGTACTTTTTGTTGAACAGTTACAACTAATATAAATATGTATAAACATACATGACAGAATCACATTATTAAGTGACAAAGTCGAAAGAGATTTTCCTTGCAATTTTCCATTTTCCTTTCTATAAATAATATTGGTATTTTTTCTATTGTTTCTGTTTATTCATTATAATCAAATTTATCTATTCTAAGAAATAGAAAAAAATAAATCAAATTCTCAGAAGTTAGGCCATTCCACGTGGTATTCGACACACGAACTTTCGATTAGAAGTTCACCGTGCTATCCATTACGCTACGGAGACGCAACAAACGTTTTTAATTTTTATATATGCTGTTGGACTGTGATTTTTCTTCGTTATTATTTATTCACTTTTTAATTTAAGGAAGGAAGTAATGTTTTGAAAAACTGCGTTAACAAAAATTAATCCACTACAAATTTTTAAAAATGTATTTGAACTTGAATGGATGAAAAGAAAATATTTTATTAGCGATTGAAAATTTAACGATATATATATATATATATATATATATATATATATATATATTTCGTGATGGGGTTGCGCATTTGGTATTTTAATCTTTGCAGATCTAGTAGATTCCTCAGGAGCTAATATCACATTTTAGCGCCGCACCATATAGTCAATACCAATTACCGCAAGTAATTTTAACACCTAGTTTCCTGCCCATTGGGACGCACCTGAGCTCTAACGATAAGAACTTGTACTAGGCTTTGATTTTCTCGAGAGCACTTAAGTAAAACAGACACTGTGAGGATCTTTTACATGCCGTATAATCATACGACATGGCGCTGTCGATTTTGTACATCATGAAAATCCACCCCTACATGGGCTGGTATCAAACCCCTGCAACCATAGGTGCAGAAGATCAGTGACAAACAAACCACGCCACCCAGACAACTGTATATATATATATATATATTTAATATATAAAATTCTCCTGTCACAGTGTTTGTAACCAAACTCCTCCGAAACGGATGGACCGATTCTAATGAAATTTTGTACGTATATTCAGTAGGTCTGAGAATAGGATGTAAACTATATTTCATTCCGATATTGCAATTAGTTAAAAGGATATTAATTAAAAACCTTAAAACGCCGAATTGTTTTACTCCTGCGGGTTGTTTACTTGGCAGAACTTTAATTCCGTTTCGGCCGAGCGGTGATCCGACGTTTTCCACCATCTTAAAATTGCCATTCAATTTTTAGTGTTGAAATCAGACAAAAAATAATTACAGAATCGGAAAGATCATTTATTTCGCAACAATACGGTATAATGTTTTTTGCAAAATAATGATATTTTCTATTTTTTAAATTTTTTTTTAAAAAAGGGTTAAAATTGATGCATTTTTATGCAATTTATTTCTAAATTGTTGCGTATGAATTTGTTTTCTTGTTATTAAAACGATATTATACACTAAATAACTTCAAGCCTTTTTCTTTTAGATCCAGTCAATTAAAAAATAAAATTCCCAAAGCATTTTTTTCAAAGATTTTTCAAAAAATACTCAAAATTTTAACTCAATATTGAAAAACTTTGTCATTTATGAAAATAATCGCACGAAACGTTATTTCCGTGTGTAAAACAATATTATCCGTAACCTGTAGGAAGATTGAAAAAATTGCTTAAAACTTACGGATTTTAAATTTTTTTTGTGTTTTTCGTAAAAAAACCGTTTTTGCGAGAAATAATTTAAACAGTATTTTTTGTACATTTTTTTTATTCAAAAGTACTTTATTTGTGCAATTAATTTGTGAAGTTTGAAAGCATTAACTTAAAAATTAAGCCCTAAAAAATAAAAACTTAAATGAAAAATACGCGATTTTACAGTTTGCCAAGCCTTGGCGTCGAAAAATGGTTTCGCACCAAATAGCTTTCAACTGTTTCACCTGAAACTTCACATCTAACTGAAGGGTTTCACCAAAAAGTTCTGACTTAAACATGCGAAAATCAACAAATTTGGCGAGTAAAAAAGTTATTTTTGCTTCAATTTTTATCATTTTCTCTTTGTATAATTTTCAAAATTAAATCATTATAGATGTTAGATTAAGATGACAAAATGTATTCAATACATTTCTGAGACTCATTTAAAATATTTATCAGTATCAAAACTTTTGTTCTCTTTCATAAAACTTATAGTTTACTTTAAAATAGTGCCTAATGTATAAATCTTTTTTGACATGTAACTTCATAATAAAAACGCAAAATTTGCCCATTTCGAATTTTTTTTTTCAATTATTCAGTTAAATAAGCATAACTTCCTTAGAAAAAGATAAAAGCTATGTTCAAATAAAAAATTCTTCATTATTAATTGCGTGTTATTAATATATCAAAAATCACTAAATTGGCAGGTCACAATTAATTGCTAAATGAATATTTTTAATCAATATTAGTATAAAATAATTAATTAATTTTGTTTTGTATTTTATGATTTCTTCTAAAATGAATAAATATAGATGAATTTAAATGAAAATGATTTTTAAAAAGTTCATTGATCATTTAGAATCAGTGATTAAAAAAATAAAATGCTGAAAACTATCTTTTTTTTAAGAAAAATAAAAAAAAATTTTTACAAAACAATATTTTGCATATTTTATGATTTTTTTCGAAAATGAATCAAAATCGTTGCGTTTAAATAAAAATGATTTTTAAAAATTTAGAATTAGTGATTTAAAAAATAAAAAAACAAAAACTTTTTTGAATAAATTTTAACAAAACACTCAAAATACTTAAAACAATCATTTGATAATTTCTTCTTTTATAAAGATAATTGCATGAAACTTTTTTTCCCGTGTGTCGAACATTTCAAAATATCCTCACAATTTTACTTCAAGATTTAAAATAGTAGTAGAATTTTGTAATTTGAAAAATTTCTACTTTTTTGTCTTTTTTCAACATACAACTATTTTTAAAAAGGCTACATTTTCGTTTCCGGGGACTAAAAAATTGCAACGAATGAATTCAAAAGTGAGTGAGGGATTTATAAATTCGCGCTGTTTGCCTATTTGAGGGTTTTTAGCGACGGACCTTGAAATTTTCAACCATAGTCAAGTGACGAGGATGACACCTAAGCTTTTACCCACCTCTCCTAAGTACCACACCACACCAACGCAAGAACAAATTTCGAAAAAGGGAGTTTTAATGTCATAGTTAAAGAAATCACTCACATCGCGCATACACACACACATATGTGCTATCGTCCTGAGGGAAACAGGAAATTCCCATGGGGATTAAGTTATTCACTTTTACGCCGGGCTAAGCGGGGAGGAAAGAAACAAAGAAGTAAAAGTAATTTCGAGAAATAATAGTGGAAGTGCTGATTTTGTGAAGAGAAGGGAAAATGTTAAACGAGAAAGCCATGACACGCACTCACGGGCCATACACTCACATCGTACGCGTCACACCCACACAAAGGTGCTGGCGACAGAAATAAAGGAGGAAATTAACATGGGGATTAAGTTATATCCTCGGTAAAAGCTCGTGCAAAGCCGGGCAGTGTCAGCTAGTATATATATATATAAAATTCATAAATATACACAAAATAGTTATAAACCTAAGATAATTAGTCAAGATAGTAAAACGTATTAGACACAGTAGTACTATAGAAAACTCCTGTTCTTAGGAACCAGGATTGCTGGTTTAGACAAAGTTTTTCGGTTTACTAGAACTCTGGACCATAGGAAAGTAAGGAATATCAAGAGAAGTTTAACTGTAACAAATAGAACATCAATCTATTAATGTAAAACGATAGAATTACAGGTCTATAATAATTACTAGTATATGTCAAAATCAATACTAAAAAAAATTAGATGAGAAAAATTTCTACATCAGTACAGCAATAACCATTTTTCCAGCGTGATAGAAAGGAGTATATCAGTAACGCATAAAATAAGTAAATTATGATAAAATAACTTTAAGTCTATATATATGCATTTAAAAACTTTAAATATTGTTTTAAAATTTAAGGAACACAAAAGTACAAGCCAGACATTTACAATTAATTTTTAAATAAAACATATTATTATTAATTTATTTAGCATGTGGCACCATCTATCAATTAACTGTACATTTAATTAAATTGCTATTGTTATTACATATTGTCATTTCACTGAGAACTGTTAGAAATATAACTGTTAAAAAATTAGCAGGGTATCCATGTTCAATACAATGTTTAATAAATTTATTAAAATTTAAAAATATTTTTGATTTATCACTAGTTAATACATTTTTACGATAAATATAGTTAAAAATAATATTTCTATATAGAGATATTGATAAATTCGAGTTCAGTATGGCACTTTAAGAACGTTAAAATTAAAATCATTTCATTTATCATAAATATTACTATGCAATTTATAATCTAATATACAATGATACATCCAAGTAATTAGTTTTAACTGGATTACTATTAATTTTAACTAGATTTAAGTAATCGGATAAAAAGTAATGTTGGGGTTAACATTAATTTTTTACCAAAAATAATTAGATCTTCTATGTATCTAAAAATTCAATAATCATTATTAATAATATATTTATATTCGTAAAAGTATATATAGGGAGAAAGTGAACTAATAGTAGGAATTCAAAAAGTTTCTTTAATCAAATTTACTGTAGTATATGAATTCATATTAAACTCTATATATTTTACATCAATTTTTAATTTAATTTTCATTTTCTGAAAAAATTTCTTATTTGTCAATTGAAATATATTAAACTGCTACAAAATTTTCGGTAACTATATATCTGAATTTAATTTCGTCTTACCTATTGAGAAATGTAGAGGAAAAAATCAGAAATGTTTTTTATAAGAAATGTGAAGACTATATAAAACGTAATATAATTGAAGAGCACTTGTGTTTAATAATTAATGCTATCTTTTACAACGAAATAAAAAAAAATGATCTTCAAATAGAATTTTAAATTGAATTTAATCTTTATATGTATGTATCAGAGAAAGTGTTTTTTTTTTCATTTTACGAGATACGCATTCCTTTATTAAAATTAAGGTTTCCATTGCGTTAATTAATGAGTCTCAGAAAAATTACTTATCAGGATTTAATTAAACTGTTGACTCAATCTTCCCATGATCATCAAAATAAAACTTCGTAATTTAAACTTTTTTAATTAACGTTGCATTATATAAACCAATAACAGATTTCAAGTTTTGTCCCTTGTTTCTATCATCAAATATTTTAAGATTAATAATTCAGTAATTTTGTCTCTGTATTCCATCTTATGTAAAAAATTAATTAGAAGTTTATCTCCCTATTAATAATTAGTGTGTATGACTAAGGAAAATATGTTAATTTACAGACGTATCAAAAAATCACAACTATCTTCAAATTTAATCCAAATGTAACTTTGCACTTTTTTCAACTAAGAAAAAAATATTTTGCTTTCAATGTTCAGGACAAGTCTGTCTAAATAGGTTTTTCTTTAACATATTAGCATTTATTATTTTCTATTCAAATCAAATACCTGTACATTTGGAAAAGTCGAACGAACATATATTTTTCTTCCACTATGTATTAATAATACTCTTAATAATTAGAAATGTATTAATAAAAAAAAAAAAAAAAAGTTGACTTCTTTTAATAATTAGTATACTGTTTTAATTTTATATTAAATAAGATTTAAATTTTATTTTTGTTCGAAAATGTATAATTCTATGAAGAACATATTCTCAAATATTTTATGTATTTTATTGTAAACTAATTCTCGCTTATGAATAACATTCTTTCCCATATCAATGTTTTTCAATTTGATTTTATTATTTTGTTGAGAGAGATATGACGTTTATATTAGATATGATTCTCTAAAAACGTTTAAAAATCGTAAAGAAAAAAGCAGCATGTTGTTGCGTTTGATTCAGTTTTTATTTCAAGAGATTATTTCTCTATACTGACGGCAGTAGAGGAGAAACAAACACTACTGGTAGTGTAGTTTTAATTCAACTACCTGACCTCACAGTTACAAAATTCAGAGAAGAAATGCTGACCACGCTTCTGTCTTCAGAATGGAGCAAATAGCTATCACGTGTGGTCCTTCATACATTAACAACATATAAGCCTGAGTTTTTTCTGAAATTTGGATCCTGACATCCAGCATTTTTCAAATTTTCCATCTATCGGTGACAGCACCAGCAGGAGTATTCTACACCTTTTCGAACATCTTTCAGATCGGCACTCTATCCATCTACAGGGGTTCCCTTCTCATGTAGCCGGGAACAAAGAAGCGGGTGACCTTACGAAGGCGTCTGTCAGCGATCCTGGTGGATTTGGAAGACCACATAGTCCTTACGTCGACCGAGATCTACTGCAGGGCTAAAGAAATCACATGTAGAACTTGGGTTGTCCCTCCTGTACACCCATGGTACTTTTAAAGACATCCTGGATCCACCATATCATTCAAGGGTTCCAGATTTTGGTTTCGTCCAACACGTTGACCGATTTCTCTGAAGAATAATCTGCCATCCCTATAGGCTACTGTTCTTCCTCGGTCTAATTCAACTTGGTTAAAAGACGCTCTATATCTTCCACAAGGCATAGATAAACAGGTTAAGCAACAACAAAAAACGCACGAAAGAACAATTGCCGTACTTCAAATCGTCAATCAGTTCTTCCCTTATACAGCACTTGCGGGAGGCTCTACAGTGCCCTTGATGTGCGCCTGTGCTTTAATGCTATTGATTTGCATATTTCATTGCCACCAACACATGACTTAAATTTCACATCGTTTGCATGCTTCTTTCAGGATTTTGCAATTTGTATGGCCATAAATGTAGTTTTACCTAATAAGCTAAATTAATTCCTTTTCCTCAATCAATTTCTTACAAAAATATTTTAATACACCACTGCTAAAACAAATACCCTAGTAAAGGATTAAGTGTAGTTAATATTGCTTATTTCTTTTACTTAAGTATTATTTAAAAGATTTTTTTAAAAAACACTTTATAATTCCCCATTTCTAAGCCTCTAAAATGTCTCGAATTTCCTAAGTTAAGGTTTTTGCATCGTGTGAATTCTTGAATATTTTTTACAGTACACACCACTTATTTTATCAATGGCTCAGATTTTTCTTTAAATATTTTAAATAATTCTTGCTTTTAAAATAACATATTAAAAATTCAGAAAACTGAAAAGACAGTTTTCTGGATATAAGACGATTTTAGTTCTGTTTCTCTTGAGGGTTCAACTGATAAAACAAAATTTGCATTGGAATTTGATTACTCCTGCAGTTTGAAAGACAGGATAAACTTTTGTCTAGAATCTCAACTTAGAAATATATTATATCATTTTATGTTTATATATATATATATATATATATATATTTGCGTGTGTGTATGTGTGTTACATTTTGCTCTCAAGTTTACTTTCGAATACAATAAAAGAAATAATATTTTTCTGTTAATATTTCTGACCTATTTTTAAGTCAGCAATTGATATCAAAATGTCTAGACGATTCTACCTTTTTTTACTAATGTACCTTTAAATGTTTCTTTCCTTTTCAATTTTTATTTCAGTTTATAACAAATAATAAATGTTTCAAATGAATAATTTTCTGTAAAATTGTTCCATTATATCGGTTTCTGGATACGGAAGTATTTAGAGTTATCCATATTATATAACTTTATTAAACTCTTCTAAATGATACATCATAAGTTCATTTACAAAATTTTTTTCTACGTTCTATTATGTATTATAAATTTATACAAGGCTTTTATAAATGTTGAAGAAATAGCAATTTCTTAAGGGAAGAACTATAAAGTCTGTATTTTTCATTTTATAATAATCGCTTAATTTTTCAAGCTTTATCGACAGCAAAAAATATTTAATCACTGAATATTAACAAATTAATCTATCAGGCATGACATTATTAATTTTATTTATAATCAGTATGCTGTATAATGTTCCATAATAGATCATGGTTCAAAGAAAATTTTTCTTTTTTAAAATTTCAAATAAGATTATTAAATCTGTGTATTAACTTTTATAAAAAAAACAATAATTTACAGAACTAATATTTTCTATTGATGCATGAATTAATACTACAGTTTCGTCATCAGAAATAATAATTATAATAAAAATTAATTTTCACACACGATTTATTAATCACGTGAACGAAAAATACAATAACGTAGCCCTAAACAGATACACGAGGGCTATCGGTGACGGACCTTGCAACTTTTAACCAAGGTGAAGTAGCGATCCTTAAGATGGCACCCCTTCTCCTCCCTCGCCCCAACAAGGGAACGTTTGAGCTTCGACAGAACGAGCAACGACCTACTCTACACGGCGGATCTTCAGCGGCACTGTGCTCGAACTCATGACACGCCAGCCCTAAATCCGTTACATCGACCACTAGGCTACCACTGCCACATTTTATTAAACGCATCAGATACATAAATAGCTATCATGAAAACTAAGTGCTTACCCTGCTCGAGACAATGAAAGAAAACTGCACAAAGTATCTTGATATACTTTTGAAAACAATTATGTTATTTCAATGTAAATTGTTTATCTCTTTCATAGTTTTATATAAAAAAATTTAATAACATTTTAAGGAGATTCATGCAAAAATTAAAATGTTCATACTTATATTTACAAAATTTCAGAATTCAAATTTACAGAATTTCATACATTTATTTTGTCTGGATCTATCACATTTGTGTTTGAGATATTAAAATATTAAAATTAATATTCAGTTAAAAATGAATTCATAATGTATTTATATATAATTTATATTGAGAAATAGTAGGTAATTACTGTACGAAAAAGCATTAAATGTACTCGTTATTTTGGTAAATATTTTTAATAATGTATTTCTAAAAAAAAAATATGAGATAATATTATAATTAGGTTATTTGTAATATTTTGTGATGAAAAAATAAGCAATTCAAGATGCAGGAATAAATATACAAAACTGAATGCACAATTTTAGTTTTTTTTTATTGTATGGATCAAACTTATGATAAGATTTTCATGATTATTGGTAATACAATATTACACGTTATGTGAACATTTATTAAAATTATATATATATTTTAATACACAATCCTCATATATATATATAATATACTGGATGCATCATATAAATTTGTGCAAGCCTCAAAAGTTCGAAATGAAATACGTAATGATCGTAGAAATTTTCTGCCAACGCCAAAAGGATAAAAGGGACATTGTGTACATTTTTCATGTAAAAAATACCTCCAAAAGTAACAAAAAGAGGGTGCTGATATATCATTCTGAGATTTTAATGCAAATTAGACTCTCAATAAAACATTTGGCTAGAAAGAAATCAGTCACCAAAAGCTAACAGCATGCTTTCATTATTCAATCGTGTGCTATTGGTTAAACTTGTACATAAAGATGGTAAATTCACTACTGCTGCATTGCGAGTTTTGCTCGAAGGAAAGGACTGAAAGTGCAGAAAAAGCCATACTTCATTCAAAAAATACAGAATCAAGTACGACGTTTTGAAAAACGAGTTTGGAGGATCGTTCAGGAAGTGACAGACTATCATTGTGCGGGAACCGCATTCATGTGGTTCTGTGTGTCATGAAAGATTTGGCGACGAAGACATCAATGTGGGAAATTACATTTCTTGTAAAGCTTAGAAAAAAAAACGGGAAATCCGAAACTGTCGATTTTGCATATTCTTTACGAAATATTGAATCTGTATTCCTCCCACAAATTCAGTCACTTCACCAATAATTAGTGGAAGATACGGATGCAAAGCATATATTTTCTACATTGGTTCTGGCACAAATGGAACATAATCCACAGTAGTTATAGAGCGTTATATGGAGGAATGAAGCTCACTTTTCACTGCATGATGACGATGGGTTGCTTGTTTTCATTTCCATGTGTCCCACCCCACATTGCGGTGATAAAAAAGTGTTATTGTACAAAACTGTTACTGAAGTTCGTGTGATAAATCGCGGTTTTAATGATGAGTGCCCCCCCCCTCCATGTCTACCAAACCTCACAGTGGCATATTTTTTATTTCGGTGATACTCAACGTTTTGTATTTACAGGGGTATTCCAACCACTTAGATCAAACTGAAACATGCCATTCGACAGATAGTCGCTGCCATCGAAGATGACATATTACGCTCTGCTGTAAAGACATTGGTGATACGTCTTCCTTGTCTATCACCTTGTGCTGGTGGTCGCGTGGATTATCTGTTACTGCAAAATTGATTTTCTGTTTGTCTTTGACAAATTTGCGTAAATTGTATCATTATGACATGTGTGAGCGCCTTCTTTCACTTACTTTGGAGCTATTCAATTTTTTTCATGGAAAATAAATACTATATTGGCATTACATAATTTTTTTGACTTATTACGAATTTTTAAATTTTGCATGAATTAGTGATGCCTCGGTATATATATATATATATATGTGTGTGTGTGTGTGTGTGTAAATGTGTGTGTGTGTTTGTGTGCTTAAAAAATCCTTATATTTTGCCCTAATAGTTGTTATCTATACTAAATAATGAATGTACTTTAGAGTTAAATTATAAAATCAAATAAATGTACTTCAAAACTCCTAAATGGTTGGCAGGTATGGAGATTCTCAGTTGTATCAAAAAAGATTCAAAAAGAAACTAATTTCTGAAGTGTATTCCAACTTTTGTTTTTGATAGTCTATTATTTTTATGATTTTCTAAAATCAGATACTTTAAAATAAAAAACTATTCACATTCATGCAGACATGATGACAGAAATGCGTTTGTTAAAAAAAATTAACCCTGAATACATTCTCCTTTAATTATTAATCATATATTAAAAAGGGAAATAAGCAAAGCACATTAAAAAATATTGTAACATAATTTTATTTATATTCTCGAACTTTGGAAATAATAAAATTTACAATGTCATTGAAATTATTCAGAAAAACAACAGGAAATTGAGAAAATAAAAACAAAATAAAAATAGCTTCATATTAATTACCCTGTGGATTCAGATTAAACTTACAGACTTCAATGATCATGTAGAAAAAATAGGTTTTACGAAACTAAGAATAATATTCTTTCCATTTTCTGTAAAGAGTCTGACTTTATTATTTGAATAGATATTAACAGAGGCAGAATTTATGTTTCTTAAATTTAAACAAATTAAAATTCAAGTAACTTTGACACAATTTTTTAATTTATTGTTTTATTCAAGAATTTTAATCGATGATTTACTTTAAAAGTACTATTTATTATTGTTTTTTTTAATATTCAAATCTTTTCGTTTTTCATATTCAAATATTTTTGCTAAGGGCAAAATGAAAAGGTAAGAAAAATTCGTTATTACTGTTTTATCTAAGTTTCCCGTAACGAGGCTTTGAGTTAAGAAAAATATTGCTTGAGCCCATTTTATTTAAGAATTTTGAATCAATGCCAGTAAAACTTTTTTATAAAAAAAAGTTTTACCTGCACTTCAGGCAAGGTTGCAAAAAGAGAAAGGTAAGAAAATTCTTTCTGCTGAATACCAAAATAAGTAAAATTACATTAAATGAGTTCTGAAAAACAGTACAGCATTGCAGTGCATTGTATAAGAAAGTATTGCGCGTCAGGGCATTACAACATACTTAAAAAATGATAAATTGCAGAAAAAAATACTGTACAAGTGTACTTGTGTAAAAAATGCAAAGCAGCTGTATGTAAAATATATTCAATCACCTTTATGTAATTTTAGTGAGGGTACTTTTGAAAGACTTTCATAGCACTTTTGCTGAAAATACGATACATATATAAGTAGAGAAGCAGATTCTTTTTTTTAAATAATCAAGTAGAAAAATGCGGTTTTTTTCTTGTTAAAAAAATTGCTTTCTTGGAATTACGAATTCTGAAAATTTAGTATTTATAGAAATTTTAAGTTTCTTACTCTTATACATAAATAAATCACAACTCTCTCTCTCTCTCTCTCTCTATATATATATATATATATATATTTATATTTTCTATTTAATATTTCAATAACTTACTTGCGCAATTCATCAAGGTAAGAAAGTATTTCACACAGAGTGGGTTGAAATATATTATTTGAAGTATGAATATTTTTACTTTCTTGAACTGCAAGTTTTCAAGTTTTATTAGCGTGTTCTACAACCATTTATATAATTTTCTTTTCGATGTGCTTAAGCAATATTAAAAAATATTAAATTAGCTTTTATTCATTTCTTATCAAACAATAAGCACCACATGATTCAATTACGTAATAATAACTATATACCTTGAATATGAGAATCACTATGCGAGCGTATGATAATTGTTTCCCAGCATTATGAATACAAAATACATATATTTGTTTTTCATGTGAAGTTTTTGACTTTGTTAAGCTGTTTTAATTAAGAAAGTAAAATAATTTGAAAAATAAAAATAAATTATTGCTTAAAATATGTTTCACATGTTTGACCGCTTGTACTTTAGTATTTTATATAATTTCTCAATTTTACTTCGCATTGCATAGAATAATGATGAAAACAGATTGATCTCTTTTTTCGAAAAAAAAAATAAGAATATCACACTTCTGTGCTCTTTTTTCTCTAAATTATTTGTTTCATTTAGGAATGTAAGTAATAAAATAAGTTTCTGGTGTTTATTATTAGTTCTTGGGAGTATATTTACCCTGGTTTTATGCATTTGAATCAACAATTAAAAACAAAACTTCACTGCTTCTCATAAAAATATAATGAATAAAATTACAGTATTGAAATATTTCTCCGAATATATTAATTTTATTTACTTTCTCTTCGTAAGGAATCATACGAATAAAGTTTGTAGTTTTAAGCTCAAAAATATGCCTTTTTTTCATTTCTCTCAACTATTTTAATAAACTGAAATTTTATAGCTTTACAACATGGTATTTTGCAAAATTCTCTACTCTCTCAAATTTTTATTTATTTTTTTCTTATAGTTGATAGCATCTAAAAATATCCAATTATATGAAGCAAATTAATTACATTTTTGTGTGTATTTTTACCAAAGTACAAAAATATTTTCTAATACATCACCCTGTTTATTGCTTCAATGTTCTATAGGTTAATTTATTGTTACGTTATTAATATAAAAGTTTTTTAAAGGTCATTTTCTCTTCCATTTCCTGTGATTATTACAGCAGATATTGAAAAAAAAGGCTTTTTTATGATTTTTTTTTATTTCTTTCATTTTAGTGAACGGTATTCAAACAGAATATTCATTTCAGTTTCTAGATTTTTTATGAAATGTCAATTTATTTGTTTGGTTTTTATTTTTCTATGTAATATAATTTTGTAGAGTGCAAACTAATATTGAGAATTAATTTCTTCGAAGTAATAAATGTAAAAAAGTCATTGCTGTATGTAATTTTTCTTGGTAAAAGCATCATCATTTTAAATGTTGGTAAAAATGACTTATCTGAACAAAGTAACTTCATATAGAAAGTTATAAAAAAAAGTATTTTGACAAGTTTTTCTTAATTTTTTCATGAAGAAAATATTTTTTTGCCTCATTGAAGTAAAAAGGGGTCAGCGGTGCTCACAGGGATTTTTCAAAAGGGTGGAGGAGGGTCAAGGATCGAATGTTCACCATTCTCGTATCATACCTAATACACCGCCAAACATATTCTTTCAATTTTGTCATTTTCAGGAACAAGAAACTGTAAATAATAAGTTATTGATTAAAGAATTAGCATTTATTAATAAAATAAACTATTAATAACAAATACATAAATAAATTTTACATACTATGTAAGGGTTATAATCAATCAAAAAATCAAGGACAATGGGAGGGGCTGGAACTAGGGACCACAGCCCTTTTGTGTTCACTGAATGTGATGTGAAGTCCAGAGTAATTACTAGAATTTTTTTATTGGTTTCAGGCGAGTGTAATTTTATCAAAAAAAAATCCAAATACCCTAATTATTTAATTATATCACGACACACTCTTTAGTAAGTTGTTATATAAAAGTGAAGATAACTTTAAATTATATGAAAAGGATTTTTAAAGTCATCGTGTTGACAATAGCTTCTTCTCACTATAGAAACATTATCATACAACAAATCAACTACTTCGAAAATGAAATTCCATTTTAACAAAAAATTGAAAAACGTCAACACAAAATGCTACCAGATTCTTAATTTCACAACTATTATTCTAAGCCACGTAGTTCGAATATTTTATTAAAAGACTACAAAACAAATCTAAAATCCATTTCCAGATGCCAACCAAAATATTCTCAAAATCAAACACATTCCGAGAGATTCCGCCCACGCTTTGTGTAATTATATCTATCGTATTGAGTTGGACAGAATGACATGTTTCAAAAAGCACTGGCAAAAACAAAATCCTAAAAAGATCTCTAAAAGAAGAAGAAAAGCCATGTTATATTTAATGGGATTTCTTTGTAATGTGTTCTGTGTCATCAAGTCAAAGTAATCTTCTTGTGTCTTGCTCTAGCTACGGGATCCGCTGCTAGTGATGATGAGGTTTTAAGAGAGAAGATGGTGAAGAAGATTCCTTCCGAAGATCGTTCCCCATTCTATTTAACTGGAGCCTCGGTCGACATGCCCGTTGATGGATTAGATGTGGACACTTTTCAAGTTAGTAAGACTTGTGTTTACTTATTTATTGTGGGCGAGCCCATTCAGAACTTTTCCTACGCGTTTCAATCAACTCTTTGTTGAAACTCTGATGAGTTGGTGGTTGATATTTTGACGACAGAATCTTATTCTTAAGGAGACATGGTACAATTTATAAAAAAAAAATCTTTAATTTAATAATTTGTAAAATGTTTTGAATTTTAACCTATGTACATGAATTGCGTAAAAATGTTTTTGTGCCCAAAATAATACAAAAAGCTAGCCACTTATTTTTTTTAAAGAAAAATTTTAAAATTGATGAAAAGATTTTAAAATGCTAATCCTCCTACAAAATTTGACGTACACACATGGAATTTGATTTATAAGTACGTCAAACTATGTATAAAAATGTTGGTATGAGTTTTCTGTTAACATGACTGATAATTGCAATAGACTCATTTTCAAGAATGTGTATTCAAAAATCCTTAATGTGTATAAATTCTATATACAGTCGACTCTCAATAATTCGAAGTTGAAGGAACCAATAAAAAACATCGAATTATCAAGAGCTCAAATTATCAAAAGAGTAGAAAAATATCCAAAATACACGAAGATAAATTTTTTACTAGCAAATTTAAATTTGAAAATATGAAATAAAACAACAATTGTATACATGCATAAAATTATTTTAAAGTATTTTTAAAAAGTACATATTATATATACAGTTTAAATATTATACAGAAGTTAACTGTCCTTTATTAAAAGAATACGTTTAAGTATTAAGAAAACTATTATTAAAAGAATACATTTATATATTAAAAAATTACCATTAAAAGAGTACATATTGTACATAATTGATTTTTTTGACCAAAAAGTCTATATTTTTTTGTTATATGGCATTCAATCTAACTTTGATAATAGGTTTTTTTAGAATATATGAAGCTTTAAAAGCGTCTGCATCAACATTATTTTGAAGGAAAAAGTTACTTAATTTATTTCATGACATTTTAGCTTCTGTCAGAGTTATCGGTGTCAACTCCGATGGTAATCAAAGGGGCTAAGTTACGGGGGAGACAAGCAGAGACAATACAACACGAAACATGTAAGCTCCAACCTGTTCTCTGCAGAACTTTACTTGATAGTCGAGAGTTTTATTAAATCACTTCGAATTATCACGTGTTGTATTCTGGCCAGCCACAGATTTTAATTCGAAATACTGAGTGTACCAAAACGTTTTGTTTTAGTCCGAAATATCAAGAGTTTTTCTAGGGGCTGAGCATATACTTCGAATTAGCGAGAGGTTCGTATTACCGAAGGTTTGAATTAGCGAGAGTTGACTGTATATATATATATAACCCCCAGCTCCTTTTAAAAAATAAAAAATGCTTACAAAATGCAAAAATAAGTACTAACTTTTGTTACTGCTAGTAATAGCAATAGGTAGAAAAATATGAAACCATTTAACATAATAGAAAAAGTTCCTTTACATTTCAAATGAAGATAAACTATTTTTTTTCTTTCTGAAATAAATCAGTTAAAAGCCTTTATTTTTTTGGGATGTGGATAAAAAAACATAAAAATTATCATGACTCTTTATTTTTTCATCTTAGAGCTTTCAAACTTTGTATGGTTATAGAAAATTATATAATAAATAATTTTGGTTGAAAGAAAATTGTTTAAACTTTTGACCGATTTTTGTCTATCGAATCGTTCTGTGTCCCTTTAAAGAATCAAATGGAACTGCGCAAATATTAAAACGTTCCCTATTGGACTCTTTCATTTTCAACTTTTATAATTTGTAAACTTATATTGAATAGTTTTCAAGTTAGAGAGATTTCTAAAATTCTGAAACTCTCTTTCCCCTTTCCAATAACTTTTACTTAAAACATGATCACGTCGGGGTTTTTAATAATTTGATAAAAGTATCTTAAATAGGAATTGTTTAGTAAAAAAATTATCCTGTATACGAATTGAAGTTTCCCTCCTCTAGATATATTTTTATAAATTCTAAAATTACCTCTCATTTAACACTAAATTGTATTAAATACATTTATTACAAAATGCGAAAATTGCAGGAATTAATTTATTTATGAAAAGTTTCTTATAATTATATAGAAATAGACTAAAAATAGTTATATATTTCTAAGATATAGAAGGGTTTATCAATGGAATTATTTGACATAATTACCTATTATATCTTTCCTCAATGACGCTATTGAATGGCTATATTGGAAAACTTACTCTATTTTCAATATTTATATTTAATGTAAAATGTTTAATATTCAAACTATGGTATGTTAGGTTATTCCCTTTTTAAAAGAGAGAAGTCGATGAATTTGACCCTAATCTTTAGTAAAATAACCTAGATTATATAACTTTTCCCTACTTCATTTAAGCTTCAAAATTCTTCGAAAACTGAGTAACTTCAAACGGAATTATGCAAAGTATGTCCTTTGTTTCAGAAATGAAATCTGAAGATAAAGTGTTCTACAAGGAAAGTAATAAATAAGTAAACTAATGCCCTACACATGTAGTGATCAAATTTGGTTTCCAATCTCTTGCTTTATTTAAGGGATAATTAATAAAAATGTTTTTGCTTGAATTGTCAAAAGTAAATGGAACTCTTCCATGTTTGACTAATGAATTGAAACACGTGATGGCAGAGGAAGTTGTTGTGTACATCATAAACATTAATTGCTAGTCAAATTAATGTAAATAGATTATTTTCAGTATTTATTAATTTCATTGTGAAAGCTGAAAGTTAATTTTTATTAAGGGTCAACCACATTGATAGACATTAAGAAGAATTAATTTTATTTCAATTATTTACTTTTTTTCTTTTATAAAAATAGGAAATATTTAACGGGGAATTGATATAAAAAACACTGATCATACCAACTTAACTTTTGCTCAAATTTACTTTCATTTGGATAGCATATTTCTTTCTCAGAATTATGTCTATATCATCTGCCTAATTATCAGAAGGCGTAACTTAGAAAAGGAACTAAATTTGATATAGGGATTGCTAAACGCACCAAGCAGTGGCTGTTGTCGAGTTATGCGAATTCCAAGAAGGCGGCCTAGCGGTAATATATCATCAGGAAAATAATTGTTTGAACTGCTTTGAAATATATTTCAAATGAAGAATGGAATAGATTAAAAATAACCAATATCAATCAATAATGAATATCAATATAATATAATAAGAATTATATATAATTATAATATTATGCAATTTATAATTATCATCATATAATATAATTTAATAGTAATAATGATGTATGATAATATTCATATAATTTATATATAACATTAATTTTTTTAATAATAATATTCATAAAAATTATTTTATATAATAATGCTCATAAAATATAATAATAATAATTTTTATTACAAAAAATAAATATAAGTAAATATAAAACATTTGTAATATTTATAAAAAAGTAAAATAAAAATAATAGTTATTATAAATAAATCATACAAAAATAATTATTATAAATAAATAATAAAAAATAATTATTACATATGCTTATTATTATATTATATACATTATATTATAAATAAAATAATTACATAATGTGTATTAAAATTAATGCTAAATATCAATTAATAAGTGCTGATAACTTTCAATATTCCAAAAACTGCGAGTTCCTTCGATAAATTTCATCCAACACACAAGGAACGTTCAGAAAAGCATTATTAAAAAGTAAAATAAAGTGTAAATGTGCATCAATAGCACAACACTCGTTCTTTTAAAAAAATATCCTGATACTCACCAATGATATTAGAAATATCCATATTCGAAAATAGCACAAAATGTAAGAGAAGACTGAATCAGTAATTTCAAAAATAATTACAATGGAAATGGTTAAATTTTTAAAGAAATCGAATTATAATCGTCTGAAATTAATAGGGTTACCACGGAAAAAAATCAATAAAAATTAACTCGAATTTACGTTTTATCCCCAAGGTCGCCACATTACCACAGAATAAAAATATCAAGGTAATCATATTGTAATGCTATCGCCCATCTTGGCGAACATAAACAATCCTGTATCAAATTAGCAACCCAGAAGTAGTTACGCATTCAGATATTTAGGCAGACGATATATATATATACATATATGACGTTTTAAATTATTTCCTGTTTAGAAATTACATAAAATAATAATAACTAAATAAATAATATACAATAAATTATATAATATTATTTATAAAAAAGAATCATAGTAGTTGCTTTTCAGTTTTTGAACCAAGAGCAAAATCAGTGAATGCTTTAATTTACTAAAAAATCAACATATCGTTTTCACCATTAAATTATTTTAAATATAATATATTTTTCATGACTCTCAATAAATTCAAAAAGGCAATTTTAATTTAATATATTCCCTAAAATTACTCCAGTTATTTGAGAATTCTTGTACCTTATTAATCTCCCCAATATTAATTTAAGATTTTCAAAATTATTTTCAAAAATTTTATATTTTGATTATATCTCTATCATCAATATATAGAATTCTAAATTATCCACTTTTCATACATACAAATGCTAGCTTTATTTACTAAAAGAAAATATTTTTAACTTAAAAATATGCATAAAAGAAACAAAATAGCTAAAAGGTCATCTCGTACCAAGGATTAACATACAAATCGATTTTTAGGCCATTCAGCTACTACTTCCAAAAAAGCACTGCTTTACTCTCCAGACAGTTCCTGTCAATGCAGATAAATAGTACCGAAACGGTGGCTTGATTGGTCTTCTCTTTTATTGTGATGAAATCTTACTTTTTATAGAATGATTTGCATACATTCAATTCTAGATAAAATTTCCAATAGTATCATTTTAAATTGATAGACTAATTGACTAGCTGAGATATTGATTTTCTTTGCTTTTTGAACTATCATCTTTTCTGGACATTGATATACTTCCCCACTTTTTCTTTTAGGTTCCCTAAGATAGGGAAGTATTAAAGTATTTGGTGAATTATATCCCAAATAAATGTAAATTAAAGCATACCTAAACAAGGATATTGATTTTTCACATTATTCGTTGTATTATGTTTCAACTTAGTCTACGCATTAGGAATGATTGTTACACACCTTTAATATTAACTGATAGCATCTGTCATCCATTTGTATTTTGCAGCAGAAACCTGCAGGTGTCAAGCTTCACCAGGTTTCAAGGGATTCTAGTGAGGATGGTCAGTCTTCTGGCAGACGATGCGATTGTGGAGGAAGACAATGGGGTAGGTATATAATTACTTTAAGGCATAACTTATTCGTAACGCACACACGAGTAATAATTGATATCGATAATGCATGGTAAGAGCATTTCATTTCCTATTGCATTTAATAAGCTACCTCTTATTATTTTTAAAATTTAAGAAAACTAGAATAACACATTCTGGGAGATTAGAGAGAGGGAGATGTCCTATACAAAACCCCTAATTGTTGTGTTTCAGTTTATATCCTTAGCCAGTAAAGACTAAAAGCTAACAAACAAAACTGTTTATTCTACTGTCTCTCGTTGTTTCCATGTCCGTTCTGGATCTTCTGGGGGTCTCCATACGCATCTGTGTGAAGCGCACTCAGTCACGTGTCATGACACTAGCAAGCGTTGCCATCAAATGAATCCTTCACACACATATATGTATGATGAATCCCCAACCCTTTATATGTCAGTTGGGGTAAACCTCCTGCTTAGTACATCTCAACCCACCTTCTACATAACTAGTTTGACATCGACTTTCACTCACTTACTCTATCCATGTAGATGAACGGCGCTGTCTCACGATCGATGCTTGAAATAGGACTCTGCTCTAGTCATGGTTTGGGGTACAGAACGATTTGATGAATCCTTGGAATAAACTATCAAATGATAAATGACTGCGTTCTTCATTATTCATATCAGTCGTAATCACGTCTGCTTTTAGAAGTACTCCAAGTCAAGCTATATATATATATAAACCCTACATCTAAAAAGATTACGGAGGAAGGTTAAAATAAATATTTTGCATTTGCAATTTTGGAAATAATCAATATGTTGGGGTGTTATTACGGATAAGATGCCAATTTTAATAATATTGTAGAATATAATTTATTGTTTACATTGAATTCGTTGAACCCAAAAAATAACATTATGTTCTCATTCAAAGTTTTCTGAAATACACATAAATTTCTAACCTTTTCAAATTATTCTCTTAATGCAAAAAAGGCAATACAGTCACGATTGCTTATTGTAATTAACTCTCTGAGCTCTCTTGTTTGCCCAAAAATGGAAATTTATCCACGGCCATGTGCTGCAAGCGCGCGCGGTCTTCATATAATCGTACTGAAAATATTCACAGCACCACTCTTCAATAAATCTAAAATTTTCGAAGCATAAGCATTCCCTTTATCTATGCACCTCATTGTTTTGAAATGGATTTCTACGAATGAATGCCATATTAAATCTTAAAACCACAAATTTGCTAGTCAGATTTATAACGAAGACACAGTGCTTTTCATTGGAATGAATATTTATGAAGACTAGCTTTGCAGAAAATCAGCCAACTCCTTACTTACCTCAGAAGAGGAAAAGATTAAACTGGCGACAGTGGATTCAATTATAGTTTTAATTTTACTCGATCTTGCCTATCGGGCAATATTTTAACAAAGATTTGGATAACTGTTGTCATCAATGCATGTGGATGATTCTGTTCTCTTTTAGTGTTGTTCTTCAGGCAAGCAGAAAAGCGTTTTGATAACATTCTAATTAAAAACTACAGAAGTGCTACGTTCAAGAGGTCTACGTTTAATAAAGCAATCATCGCGCCAGTTTTGAATTATACGCAAATCTCGATCGATACATTATACTGGCCATTATCTCACGAAGGGCCTAAGTTTTAATTAAATCTCTTGTAGATATTACATTATTCCGGTACTTTTCTCGTTCGGTTCCTTCCAAGTAATTAGAGGCAGTGGGTGTCATCTTGCTTAAGAGATGCTATTGTCCCACGTGTTTAAGGGTAATAACGAGAGGTGCGCTGAAAGGCAACCAGCGTAAATTACTGTAATTTTCATTCTAATTTGACTATTTGAATACTAGAAAGGGAAAAGGGAAATCTTTTGTATAATCATTCCTACTCGGGGAAGAGTTAAGTGGGAATAGTCTCTCAAATGAAACCCATGGGAATTGACTCCCCTGCTTTGGAGTAAATGAATGGTCACTTTGATGAAGGACTTTTTACCCCCTATTACATTACATATGGAGTTGCAGAATTGGTAGGGAATTTGCATTGTGCATTAGAGGGAATTATTAAAAAAGTTATTATTATGTTTTGAGAGAAGGTCCATACTTTTAAAATAAGAAATGTGATTAAAAACGTGAGTGTTTAAAACTTGAATTTATGAAAAGATTTTACTTTTTGGAAGATTATTTAAGGTATCCGACTACGTTTGGAACGACTATTTTAAAAATGCGTAGAAAAAATATTTTATTTTTTATTTTTAGTATTACTTGATGTAAAAGAAACATATGAAATTGGCTTAAGAATATTACTACTATAAAAAAATTACTTTAATGCAATTTCTTGGCAAAAAATTAAGAAAGAGAATGACATATTTTTAAAACATTCTCCTTTTATGGAAAATGCTTCCATAATAATAATCTTCTGCGCAAATATAGATAAGACTTTTCTTTAGAGCCTGAACAATTTTTTTTAAAAAAATTCACGTTATTTTTAGAGTTACAATGAATTGAATAGATGCTATTTTTATTAAAATTTCTTTTTTCTGTGATATATTAAAATAAGAATAAATCAACTTCAAATAATATATTTCAAAAATCCTACTTCAGGCCCTGCATAGAAGTCTTAGCTATATGTAGGCAAAATATTATTATTATAGAAGAATTTTCCAGAAGAGGGGAATGTTTTGAAATTATGTCCTCCTTCTTCATTTTTTGCCAAAAAATTGCTTTTCAATAATTTTTTCAATTAATAACATTCTTAAAACAATTTTATATATGCTTTTTAATTCAGGAGATACTAAATATCAAAAAAATTATTCATTCATACGCTTTTTCAAAACCCCGTTCCGAACGTAGTCACCTTTTTTAAAGAATTATTAAAAGATCATATTTTTCTTCAAGCTTCTGAATGGCTATGTGTTTGGAACAGTAATTATGATAAAGCGTATAAATGAATAATTTTTCTGATGTTTAGTATATATATAACAGTTGAATTAGAATGTAAATATAAAATTATTTTAAGATTATTATTTCCAGAAAAATATGGTTTAAATTAATTTTTTTGGCAAAAAGGGAAGGCAAAATTATGTATTTTCAAAACATTCTCCTTTCATGGAAAACAATTTTGTGATAATAATAGTTTGCGTATATATAGATAAGACGTTTATACAAAGGCTGAACTATGATTTTTGAAAAATCCATATTATTTTCGGAGTTTTATGACCAATTGAAATAATAGACAGTGTTTTTTTAATTAAAATATATATTCTTTGATATATTAAAATATAAATAAATGTACTTCAAAATTATATATTTCAAAGATCTAATTTCAGGTTCTGTACAGTAGTATTAGCTATTTATATGCAGAATATTAATACAATGGAAACCTTTTCATTAAATTAGAATGATTTGAAAATGTTATTTTTCGTTATAGTTAATCAATTTGTTCAATTATTGTTGGTCAATTGCATTTAAATATTTTTCTTGTAATAATATTTTTAGAATAATTTTATATGTATATTATCGCCTGACACTAAATATCAAAAACATTATCCGTTTATTTGCTTTTTCAAAAGCATGGTTCCGAAAATAAATTAATCTTATTTCCTAAATAAAGTCACCCTGAATTTATTTTGGATTTATTAAGAAGATACATGGGAAATACTTTAAATCATCTTACTGAGGTTTAAAGATCTTTAACGGATATTAATAAAAGTGTACAATTATAAATCCCACAAAATACAAAAATGCAAAAAATATGTGTGTTTAAAGTTTCTTTTTATCTATTTGTACTTTTTCATTACGTAGAATTTGCTTCTAAATTATTTTATTTTAAAATATATTCAATTTTTCTCTAAACTTATACTGAAGACTTGAAAATGCTTTTCCTTTAGATTTTGGAGTTAAGTAATTAAATATGAACAACAAACAAAAAAACTAATTCAGTACCTGTTTTCATAATTTTATCAACTGCTATTGAACAAATAGATCTACTTTATCATATACTGTTGATGGTTTCTTATTGTTTCAAAAGAAATCAATAATAAGTTAATAAACAATAATAATAAAGTAACATAAGGTAATATCAAATAAAAAAGCAATAATAATAAAATAACATAAGGAAATATCAAATAAAAAAGCAAGCAGTTTAAGTATTTTTTAAAAAATAAAAAATACATGTAATAAAAAAAACATGAAAACTAATTTTAAGAATATATAACAGTGTTAACAGCTTATAAACTTTTAAGTATAGTAAATATAATCAAAATCATTCCTTGACAGACACTATTCGGTATTTTTTAAATAAGACATGATAATTATACTATTACTGGTTCCATCCTATTTCAGTTCCTTCATTTGGTAATAAAATTGCTTAAATTAAAATTAGAATCACGACTGTGTTTTATTAGGCAATCAAACTACCTAAGAAGCGTGAAGTCAAAATATTCTAATCTGTTCCAGACTAAGACTTAGGGAGTTCAACTGTTTAATTCCTCCATGCCCATAATTAATCCTGATAGATCTAGTAACTTTCAAATGTACAGAGCAATTAGCACTCACTGAAAAGCAAGAATTACCATTAATTAGTTTAGAGGGTATGTAACGTAAAGATGCAACACTTTATACTGTTTGCTCAAAGCAATGCAAAACACGGCTAGGTATCCGCTCTTCATTCATAGAAAATTAAATTAGGTTGCTAGAAAGCACGTCTAGTAAAAGGCAGCGAAGTATTAAATAAAAAAAAATAGCACTGCAGCGTAAAACAGAAAGAACTCTTTTCCACAAGACCTGAAAATCAGCTTTATGGCAGTGCTAATTAAAACTCAATGATACGAAATTCTCCTTCTCCCTTGTTGGATCCAAATATTCCAAGCCGAGACGAAGTTCTCCGCTCCGTTGCGGGGTGCATTCCTCGGTAAAGTAGGGAATGGGAATCGTTGATGCATTAAGATATTTCGATTATCAAGGCAAAATGAAGAAGGCTGAATCCAAGCATTGTACGCCTCAACCCCAAACTAAGAAATGGAGGCTATTATGTTCACAGAAAAGGCGCATGAAATTGATGGGCTTCTGAGCTCAAAACGAATTATTCATTCTCTGCTTTATTTTTCTTTTTTTTTTCTTTTTCAAATTAGAAATTCTGTACGATTCAGTTTGCGGAACAAAATATTTAATTATTTTGGAACAGAATTCTCTTTCTTTTCCTCCATTATTGCTTAAATCAGATAATTATTTCATTCAAGCTAAAATATTTCGAATGATAAAGAAAAACAGTTTTAATTTAACACACACATACACAATTCAAAGATCTTATTTATACCCCAATTCCTTTTTTTCCCTCCTTCCTCGGAAAACTTTGAATAATCCGCACATTCCCCCTTTGAGAATTCTAAAACAGATTAAAGATAAAGCAAGCTGAGTTACTTTGGGAAGGAAAGTGGATCATGTAAGGAAAGAGAATTGTTGGGAAATTTGATTGAGTTTATATGTTCGGAATTTTTTCAAAGAAAATCTGACTGGCTGAATATTGGAATATTACCAATGTGAAAATAATTATTTCCATTTTTACAAAAATATCTCATTACCATTGCAAAATATTCTTTATAAAACTCTGAAATTCAATTTAAATCATTTCTAGTTGTAAAGATTTAATACAAAGTGTTCATAAAGTATATTTAATTTTATAAACACAAATTCATTCGTGAATTATTTTTTTTCTCTGTGGAATAATTACTTTTTAAAATAAGAAAACAAAGAAGAATACCATATATATAAATTGTAAAAATTCCTAAATTTTCCTATTTTTTATTCGATTCAATTCTTCTTTAACAGTTATTGAAAATAATAACATTTTAATTAAAGAAATACAACGTGTTTTATTAAAAGAAAAAAGAAAATTATTATTCATTTAAAAAAAATTAATTCAATTGTTGAATAATGCAATTTCACGCAGTTAAAAAAGAATATTGAAATTTAATCCACCTCTCCCTTTTGAAAAACTATTTTGTTTTGTCATTAAATTCATTTTCTATTCAAGTACCTTAAATAATTTTTGCTAAGTAATTTTTTTTCTTTTATTTTTGCACCTTATAAATTATAACTACCTTTAAATATTATTATTTTATACATCATTCGGAATACATTCTTTTTTAAGAGATAATTCAAGTAGTTTTCTTATTTCAATAAGTAAATACTTTATTATATATCGATTATTTTCATAAAAAATGAATTTTTAATTAAAAATAATTTTTTAAATAATTGTTAAAAACTATGAAGAAAAATACTTGAGTAAATATAAAACACAATTTTCTTTAGAATTTTTTTTTCTTTATAGTATAGTTAAAATAATAAATTTCAATGATTTCTATTATATAAAAGAAGAAGAAATATTAATATTTTTATCACTTATTTGAACTTTTTACACGTGATGAAATTTTACATGATCCCAAGAAGTGGCTTGATTGAAATCTACGAAGTAGTAATGCTCAACTTAGGAATCAAGTTTTTAATTGAATATATTAAAAAATCGGCATATGGAATAATGGGAATCTTACATATGAAGTAAAAATGGATCTCAAAGTCCTCGCGTGGTGTAGTGTGGAAGCTAAAATGGTGAAGTACCAGCTCACATTTCTGGACCTGGTTAAGAATTTCGAGGCAATAATCATTCTTTAAAAAGAATTTTTTTAACTAATATATTACTTATATTTTTAGTTTGATTCCCAAACTAATCTTTCGTCAAATTACTTTAATAAATTTCAACTTGTTATTTAAATATTTTTTAAACGTAAAAATTCTACTCAGTAAACATAAATTCATAAAAACACTACGCAAAGAAACATTTTTAATGGTATTTTCAAAACTAATAGTCTAAAATTCCGTAATCAAACTTACAAATTTTAAGTTAAAAGAGTGTATATACAAAATAAATTGATAAATATTCATAAGCTAATAAAAGCATCAAATAAGGAATAATACTTAAATACCCTAAGTAAAAGTCATGCTGAAATGATATTCCAAACACATTTCCTTTTCTCTAAAATATACTGAAAGTAAAATATAAAGCAAAAACATTTTAAACATAAAATCCAAATAAAATGCATTGACTACGGAATAAGCCTTCATAAATGTCGAATAACAGTTATGAAAAGAAAAACTATGCACGTCTGAAATATGATAGCTGTTAAAAATGAAAACAATATCTTTAATTTGCATTTTTTGTATAAATTTTTAATATATTCTTGATACTCATTATGAAAACTTTAAATTTAAAAAAAATAAAACGAAATTGATATATTCCAACATATTCTAACAAATAAAATTTTCTTCCGTTATATACACTTGATTTTATGTATGATCAATTTAGTGAAATAATTCACACAAAAGCAAGGACACGCAGGACTTGCATTTCCGGAAAAAAACAAGGATTCTTTTATTTTTTACTTTCATATCTGGTATTACTTCACAGATCATCTTCAAAAAATTCAATTCCATTTTATGGAAAAATTATAAAAGATTTTATTTAAGAAAACTAATTTTATTAATTTGCATTGAAAAGTAAATCAATCGATCTTATTTCAAAAAAACCATGGATAACTTTTTTTTTTCTAAACTATAATAATAACAAGCATAATTCTATTTTCTCCTCATTCCACCACAACAATGAGTGAATGCATTTTAAAATGAAAACTGATGAAGATTTTATAAATATTTTTTTTCTGACATCATCGATATACTTAATGTCTAGCTAAAACAATAACATCACTTTTGGTTTTTAGTTTTGAATTTGTAAGGATTTAATTAAAAATCCTTTCGTGAAGATGTTTTTATTTATAGATTACTTTTAATTAAAAGCTTTAAGAGGATTCATTTTTCTTTCTAACGTTTTATTAAGTTGACTTATATATTTTTAGCTTGATAATCGTCTCTTTTTCAGCAGCTTAAAAATTGCCATTAAGTCTTACTGCACACAATATTCATACGCTATTTGAAAAAATGGAGCTGTTTACAGATATTATTTGCATAAGAATTTTGAAAATAAGAAAATTGTTATGCATTTATTTTACACGTTGGCTCATTACTTTTGTATTAGAAATAAAATGAATAGATTTAAATAAATATATGAATCAGAAATTTTAATTTTGATCTTAAACCTCACGATCTATATAATCAAATATTTATTTTATTATTATGTTTTATTATTATTTGCAATGAAAATAAAGGCGAGAATATTTGTTATGAAAGTGGTAATGCATAGAGAGTATATACGACATCCCATATGAACATCATATTAAAGTATAAATGCTAGCTGTACCAAATACAGTCGGACTCTGATTAAACAAATTCATTGGAACCGAATTATTCGTTTAATCGGATTTATTCGTTATATCAGGGTCCAAACAAAATACAATTTTTTTGCATTTATTCTTATGGAATTTCCATAATAAGCAACTACACAAAAAATATCCGTAGACAAAAATTACATGCTTTTTATTTAACAGCTAGAATACTATTAGGGAATTAGTATGCACCAGTTTATTCGAAATTTTAAAATACTGACAATCTTGTTGATTCCGCACTAGAAAGAACTCTTTCTTCGACTTTAGGCAGAGTCGACGAATTATTTCAAAATTTGTCATTTGAAAAAAAGAAATTCAATTTTTCTAATTAAATCTAATACAAATATTTCCGTTTTTGAAATAATTCGTTAATTAGGGATTTATTATTTGTTAAATAGGGGATTTTGCCTTTATTTTAATGGCAGAAAGAGTAAAATTCGTTAAATAGCTAAATTCGTTAAATTGGGGTCTAATGTATATATATATATATATAATACATATATTTAGAAAAGGTAGATTAATTATTCCATTTAGATCGTGAAATTATTCTAACAAGAATCAATACTTAATATATTTGCATGTCTAGTGAAATTTTATTAAACGTTAAGGTCATCCCTATGAATATATATGTTATTCTTTTATAAAAATAATACAAAGGACCCTCAACGTTATTTTCAGGAATTTGCATATGATACAAATTATGATAGCATAGAATATAAATCAGCTGGCTGCTGTTTCCTATTGGATTATTTCGACTATTGAAGAAAAATGTTAAATTTGCATTCACGACAGAATAACGATTTTGGAACATATTTAGGTCAGAAAGAATAAAGACGTTTCATTTTTACATAATGATCAGGAAACTATCTCACCCCTTTCTGGAAAGCAGAAATGTATGAATAATGACGTAATTGGAAAGAAATCGGTTTATCATTTGCTGTTTAATACGAATACAAATGGATCACGGACACATTGACTATTAATCATTTCACCTGGACAGAATGTAGACTTCATGAATTCCTTATCAATAATTCAAGATTAAAGTTGAGATTTGAAAGCCAAAAGGATGCTTATTTCGTTCTTTCATTCTAACCGAATAAAAAATATAAGTTGAGGAATCATTATACATTTTCCTATTTTTTTAAAAAGCAATTTAAAGCAAAATTTATTTTTTATACAAATAATATTATAAGACAATAACACGCAAATTCAATACCAATATTACAAGTATTCAATATATTAGTCACACACACATACACTCACAATGATTTTTTTAAAACTTATATTTAAGCGAGCCTATAATCCAACTAGTTTCAAAAACAGTTATAAATTATTGAATTCCATTCGAATATAAATCATGCGAGACATACATCAAAGAATTATTTAAATTGTTCCAACTTAGACGAAAAGAATAAACAGAGGTTCCGAAATATTTTTTTTTATAATGCATGTAGTTTGATCAGGGTACGGATACAGTCAAGAATTCATGAATAGATGCATTATACTCACCACGAAATCCATCAATCACTTGATAAAACGCCACTATTGTTAAAAGTATTTGTTCTGAAATAATTTTGAAATACTCTTGAGAAGATATTTAGTCCTTTCACAACAATACCAATGAAGCCCTTTTATGTAATAAATAAAACTTTATATATATGAGTCAGTTTTAATTAATTACATCTCCGTTAAATGTTTAAATATTTAACCCCTTGCGACCAGACTGCGTTTTCTAGTAGTATCTAGTAGTGTGTTTTCTAGGAGCTTCAACAGAAATCCGGGATTTCCGGGCATACTGACCGTGACGTTATGAAGCACATTTTATTTTTCCTTTTGAGGCTGACTAAATCACACGTTCGTTCATGTTCCCTTTCACTTTCTAAAGTTTGTATAACTATTATCATATTGTTTATTTTTACTTTTCCTTGCCAATACGAAACGAAAGTGGTACTGAATGAGAAAATTTGTCCGATACCGATAAATAGGACAGTAACTCTGATACGGATTTATCTATTTGTGATGAAGATGATGAAGAAATGGAACAAAAATTACATACACTTATGCAACGCATTTCGAAAAACTCTTCGTTGCACGGAACATTTCTATCAATTTCGCAAAATTTGCAATTTTATTTCTAATTTCCCTATTTTGTCAAATTTTTCTAACCCAGACATTTTATAACGTAACTTTTGTAATTTTACGCAATCCCTATAAAAGAAAATCTGCCTTATAATGTTTCCTGTTCTGGTTACACCGTTTGTACATCTAAATAAGTCCTGTATCCACATGAGGTTACAATGGGATTTTGCCCTATATACAGCATGTATCCACTTATGGTTACACGGTACGCAAGGGGTTAACAATTATATATACTGTTATTAATGTTTGAATAAAACCATTTAAGTGAATTCAGTTTTTCTAAGCATTATTCGAATTATCTGACAAAAACGCTTGACCAAGATGCGAAAGTAATTATGGTCAAGAACTCTTGACCGGCACTGTCGAGTAGTGGTTTCAAGTCTTGGTGCCATTGAGGATCCTACGTGTAAAGAAGCTTATGGACGTTAAATCTGTTAAAATTTAAAGTCCGTCTCTCATCTGGTAAAGTGATTAGTGATGCTGACAGTTGGGCCGTAGGACCTGGGTCCGAATCCTGGAGAAGGTACGGATGTTTGCAAATGCATAGTGCATTTGCGGCATGGGGGTACTTTAAATAGCCGTCGAGCCACAAGTCCTCCTGTGAGGTTGGTGGAAAAGGGAAAAGAAGTGGGAGGCCCCTGACCCTCCCTGGGGAGTTCTCTTTCAAAATTGGGGTGGAATCGAGTCTGAACGTGTTGTTATTGTATGGTACTCAAACCTACGGCTAACGACAGGCGTACATTTAGCCCTTTGCCGTGTTGAATTTCGAGGGCCTCGATCTGACACTGTTCGACAGGTGGCATTAGTAACAACAACAGCAGGTTTAAAGTCCTAATGCTAGCATGGTCAGGAAGTGTGAAAAGTAGAGTGCCAGCTCAAATTATTCATCACTTGACCATGGTTTAAAATGTAGAGTTCGTCACCAATAGCAATCGGGTAGCTACCAAGTACTGTATTAATAAGCAATCAATGAAGCTGACTTAGAAGCGATAATTCTCTTTTCTTTTATTTCCTCTGTTTTCGCCTCACCGCGTCACTTGACCCCATACATTCCTATACAATAAATGATTGTTACAATATCATGTATCTGCCCTTAAAGTTTGTACCATGAATTTGGGACCAACCTGTATTGTTGATAATTATAATAGTTAAATATTTCAAATGAAATAAATGCATGCAAATCGATTTTAATTACAGGTAATACTTTAATTTGTGGTGGAAGATCTTCAGGTGATGAGCACTCCGGGAATCAACATGAGCAGTGCCCAGATATTCTAAAACGGGACAGTTGTCATTGCCATTCAGCTGCATTAGCAGGAAAGGTTAGTAAAGTAGATGTATTAGTCATTTTATCTGATAAAAATTATAATTCGCAAATAAAGATGACTTATATTAATCTCATAAAATAAAATTATTTGGGAATTCGTTACCCATAAATGAAAGAGACATTGAACTTTTAAAGGCTTTGGAAAAAATCAGGCCAATATTTACCAAATTTTTTTTTTGTTTACTGCTATAATATTGTTCAGGTTGTTATATTTGTTTTATTAGAATTCACAGCAGCAGAAAACGTAAAAATAATGTACATAAAATATGTTTATAATTGGGTCGATCAACCAAAATGATACAGGAACTTTTTGAAGGAGTAAACGCATACTAAGATAACTTCGAATTCGATAAAATTCGGGAAAGGTTTTTGATATGCGTGTGTGCATGCGCGTGTGTAGTTATTTATGCGATGGTTTTAAAGCATAACATGCAAACATTAAATATACTATCTTGCAAATACAGTATTGTTTTTCCATCAATGTTTAAAGTGAATTTTATGAGCTTCCTTCAAAATCCTTGTATTTGATAACTTGATTACCCCTTGTTTATACGAATTTTATTTATATATATGGCCTAATAATGAAAAAACAAGTATTTATGGGCGAATTTGGTTTCATTGTGTCTCAAAGTATTCTTCATGAAGATCAATATAATTTTGCATGAGTTTGAACCAATTTTAGAAACATTTTTCCACTCCGAATTAGGTAACTCCCAAACATGAGTTTTGAATGCATCAACCGCTTCTGCGTGCGTTGAAAATCGATGCCCGCGTAATTTTTTTTTGATGCACGGGAATAAAAAATATCAGAGTTAGTGCCAAGTCAGGGCTGTACGGTGGATGATCCATCAATTGAATGTTTTGACATTCAGAAACTCATTTGTTCGAGCTGATGTGTGAAAGCTCACATTGTCATAAGGCAGAATTATTCACCTTTTCTTCTGCATTTTTAGAATTTCTAAGAAAACTTCTGGCAAACAAATGGTCATATACCATTCAGAATTGACCATCCTGCATTGCTCTAACTCAACTGTCACTACGTGACTGGTAATGCTGAAGAAACGGGCAACCTATTGTTTCAATATGCTTCTTTCTTGAACACTTTTGTTAGATTCAGCTCGATTGGAAGACCCATACCATCAATTGCTGTTTTGTGTCTAGCTGATATGCATAGATTCCTGATTTATCACCTGTGTAGATGTTATATACAGCCTTTGATGCACCTTGAAATTATTTTGTCAACATTTCCTTGTACCAATCGACACGAGTCTTCCTCTGAGCATTTGTCGGATTATGCGGGATCCAACGTAAACAAATTTTGTTATAGTTAAATGTCCATGTAAAATTTGCTTATGCGTGTCATACTAATGTCTATAGATACCTTAATCTCACGGTATGTGTCTCATGACGATTTTGTTTTATCAGTCCACGCACATCGTTGTATAGTTTCTGGCACAACAAAAGATTTTGAACGATCTGCACAGAACTCGTTCTGGATCGGACGTCGACCATGATAAATTCGTTATACCATTTTCTTACAGTGTTGTACGGTGGTGATTTATCGCTGTTTAGAGAATTCAGTTCATCAAAGCAATCTTGTCCTGACAATCCACGTCGAAAGTTATGAAAAATAATCAATCGAAAATATTCCTGACTCAATTTTATTTTTTTAAACAGAGGAATTTTTAAATTTACTGTAACCAACACAAATAAAGCTAAAATAGGAAATCTTTAAGAAGAATTTATATTTCGAGTATCCGAACACTTTCTGAGTATTTTTTTTTTAAAAATAGCATGTTTAAATATTTTAAAGGCATTTTTTAGGAATCAATGCCAATAAATACTAATATTTAATTAACAATATTTTTTAAAAAATTATCTAAATTTTACAAAAATTACAATTTTAAGTGATATTTTAGTAATATTTTTGAAAAACTTCAAAGCAATTAGAGAAAAGAGCAATAAACTTATATTAATAAAAGTATTACTAAAACAAATTATGTACATTTATCTAGAAAATTTGCTAAAATATTAATGTTGTATTAAAATTTGAAAATTTTAGAGCTGATTGAGTAAACATTATAAGAAATGTGACATTCTTTATGAGACTGTTATTTAAATAATATGTCGAAAAATATTAAAACAATATGAAATATTTTAAAACATTGTCTAGAAAATAATATAAATAACAGGTCCAAAAAGTTTTATAGAAGTACATTTATAGCATTTTGATTTATCAGACTCACCATTATAGATTTTGAGCAATTTAAATGCCCAATTCTGGTAGATCAAAGACTCAATTCCGGTTTTTCTAAATCTATAAAATTGATAGTAACTTTGTCTCTAGGTAGCGTAGAGACAAAATAAAGTATGTTTTGTAAAGCAAAATGATCTATTTTCAATAAAATAAAAAAACTATCTAATGTGACCGAAATTGGTCCTTTTCAACATGTTCATATACTTATAAAACATCAAATTTCCGATTTAAATCATCTGCTATCGCCTAGCAACGCTTTTTGTTGCCAAGGTCAGAAATATAAATAGCAACCCTTATGTAAAAAATATAAATGTGTATAATTTCACGCTTAGTTAAAGTATCCGACTACTTGCGACAGCTTTAAAAAAATGGAGATATGAGGATTTTTTGGCGGTTTTTGAATTTATTTAGTACATTTTAAGAAAAAAGATGCTAAAATTAAGAAGAGAAAAAGAAATTATTATTATTAAAATGGCAAAAATCGGTAAAAACTTACAAAAAATAATATATAAACGGGGCCCATTCTTACCAAAAGTTTATGAACAAATTTTCAAAGGTTCATTTCTAATGTGTTGCTATGTTATTCATTTTTGAAATGATCTTCAGGATAAGAGATATTTTAATTTTTACAAAACCCCCTCCCCCAGCGCACTCTGTATTAGTTATTATAACAAATTACTTAAGAAAAACAGTGATTATATTAAGGTAAGGGACTGTAAATTTTGTAATAAAACAGTGATTGATAAATCTGAAGGTTAAAATACTTCTATTGTTATACAGAACACACACAAAATTTTCAATTAACTATTTTCAAAACCTTTTGAAAAATCGCTGCCCTGTTTGAGCATTTTAAAAAAAGCACACATTTCGAATAAAACGCTTTTTAAAGCATGATATCTTGTTCAAAGCAGGGGCATTTGTTTTTACTAAAACACTTGTAGTTTTTGTTCTAGTGAATGGAAAAAAATACACTTGGTATTATTATAAAGCTAATAAGATGACCTATAAAAGAAAATAATAAAAAATTGTCAATTTTTGGCAAAATTCGCGATTTTACGGTAGTCGGATACCTTAATTTTTTCAACAACAGCCCCATAGTTTTGTAATTTTTTCCTACCATTTCTTTTATCTCAGAGAGTATCCGAAGCTGAGGTGGAAATATCGTCTACTCTTGGAGCAGTTATGTACGGAAAAAGTGACCGAGCCGAGCTGGCTTCTGAAACTCAGGACTTTATGTGCAGAGAAATGCCGGGACCTCCTCAAATAACGCTCACTACATTTCAGTCGAAGTCCGAGTTACCTATTCGCCATACTATAATTGGACCTAAGCTCGAGACCGTCATAAATGGACATGATGAAGACAGCTGAGAAACAGTTTGTTAACTCGAATTGTTGTCTTTATTGTACTTAATGCTACGTGAATATCACTATGTGCTTTTCGACCAAAGTTTCCGACAAATGCTGCTATACACAGTTAATTGCAACAACTGCTGCTATACACAGTCAAAACTGAACTGATTCCACCATGCTTTCAGTGCTCATGATATGTTCAGAAAGTATTTCGGTGATTATTGTTGTGTGTCATAATTGTGTTATGATACTGACTATATTGTGTATTCTTTGTCCTGGTGTACTTCATTGGAAATGTAATCAGTAATTCTTATTCGTGGTTGTTGTTAAAAAAAGTAATATATATATATATATATAAATACTTTTTTTTTCAGTTCTGAAAGATTTTACATCATAAAATCTTTTTCAGCTAGCAAACAATTTATAATTTAAATCGCGTTCATGCTTGTTTTTTTTTAATAACTCTCAAATACAATTTATGACATTTTCTTATATGACATACATACATTTTAAGTTATCTCATATAAATTTTAAAATAGAAAAATACATAAATATCTTTAAAATCTGGTGCTTCTTGATATTTATTACTTAGTTCCCACTTTACAGAGGAAACCACAGACTTTTTTTAAATCATTTTTGAAAAAAAAGCGTAAAAATATGGTGTTAAAATGGAAGCAAGTATAAATAATGCAGTTTTAAAAATATGTAAATGAAGAAGCAAGTTGTGTGATAGACAATTCCTCGTTGACTAATCTGTATGCATTAATTTAAATTATATGTTTTGATTAGATATTATTATAGATTTAGATATATATATATAAATATATCAATCAAAAGAAGTGGTAACATTTTTTGCATGCATAAATTATGTATTAAATTTACAAAAATGGAAATAAAACAAAGTAAATAGCTATTTATTTTTCATAAAATAAAACACAAAAGATAAATAATAGTTTTTAAAATTTTCAAGAAGTGTAAATTCAAAGAAAGACATAGAGAAAATATTCCCGTATTTATTGTTTCTATTATATGCTCAAGAAAAAAGAAAATGTAATAATATTTTAATTACCTGCATGATGTCTACCAAATTTTAATTTTTAAAATGCAGTTGTAATATAATCACGCATAAATATAAAAATTTTAATTTTATTTACACTGAATTAAGTGTAAAATTTCTTAACTGTAAATGCCGTTTTCTTGTACAGAGTGTTTGTTTTGCATGATGTTTACTCTATGTATGTGTCGAATATCATTATCCTCATGAATATTAGTTCCAATTTCAGTGGTTTTAACTGAAAACGAACTTCCCCTTTTGTTGCTAATTATGTAACTTGTATGCAGTCACGTAGCAGGATATCAAGCAATGCTCTGGAGAATTATTCGCCCTTCTAAACTGTCTGAAATGTTGCAAATCACCAATTTAAATTTTTCTACAACCATCATACGTCACTGGTACAGCAAATTTCTGGTACCACCATCGGTTTTATCTAACGAACTTGTGCAGAGCATATAACTTTCAAAATAATAATGATGGTATAATCACATATTTCCTAATGTTAGTAATTAATTTGCTTTCCTGTTGCGTGACGTATACAATTAGCTCTATTCAGGAGCTTATGGATACCAATGAAACTATAAATGATGTTTATTGTATGTGTACGACAAAGTCATTGTATCACTGCAGACATATGTTAATAACGAATTGTGAAAAGAAATTACCCTTCTTTGAATGTTGTGTGCTGTGAACTGTTCGTTTTACATAATGTGTTATAAAAACACATAAATATAACTCATATACGACATTGATGTTATACTTTTATTGATGGACTGAGGTATGATGAAAAAAGCTTAATATTTATTATGTAATGGTTTTTATGGGTACTAAATAAAGTAATTTCATATTTACAATCTATGACTCCTCTTTTTTATATATTACACTGTTAAATATTTTTTTCATTAATTCAATACATGTTAACGTTGCATAAGTTCAGTTAAAAAATCATAACACTGAGTAGTATTGGTATTTTTCTTAATTTCAATCAAAGAATTTCTCTTTTACCATTCCAGCACCCGAAGAACATTTAAAAAGAAAGCAACTGAACTCTACTCCCTGGGGAAAGATTAGAGAATGGGGTGGTAGCTTTTATGTCATGACATTTTAACGGGGCCTCAAAATTTCAAGGTCCAATAACTCTCGTGTGTTGCTTTTTAACTCCATGGTTATAAATACTCACTCCCCCGGAGAAGGATAATTTACCAAGTTCATAGTTCCTGTTAATATCTGTTATGCTAAGAAATCAGAGAGTTAAAGAAACCAAGAGCTTAATGACCTGCGATGTTCAAAATGAATCATTTCTCAACCAATCATTCTATTAACCCCTTGCCAGTGACTCCCGAATCCAGTTCGGGCAACTACAACTTGCAGTATTTTTATGCTCGAACTGATTTCGGGCAGGAGAAAAATTAAAGTTTCTATTTTATGAAGCCCGAGATGAGTTCGTTTCTACTTTAGGCTACTTAATTCCCTATTTTGCAAATAGATAGCATTAATGATTATTGTTTTTCACCAATTACGACTTCAGTCGAGGTCATAAAATATCACGGTCAAAAGTATGTTTGTAAGATTTCTTCAGTCCAAACTGCAGAAATTATTGAGTTTGAAGATAAGAAAAAAGAAAAGAAATTGAGAAACCAAAAATAGTTTATGACTACAACAATACTATGGGAGGTGTTGATAAAGTTGATCAACATCTTACAGACTACCCAGTTGCAAGAAAACGAGGTAAAAAATATTACCAAAAGATATTTTTCCATCTCCTAGACCAGGCATTATATAAATCCTTCATTTTGTTTAATTCAGCCGGAGGTGCGAAAAATAATATGAACTACAGAGTAGCAATTGTCGAACAATTTGTCAAATAAAATAACCCAAATGTTCTGCTACCGGTACCAGGGCGCCCAATGGACATCACAAAGTTGCGCATCACAAGTCAAACACTTTCCAGAACACATTTCACAAGCGGTAAAAAATCTACTGCAACAAAACAATGTTTTAGGCTGTCGTAAAACCGGTAAAAAAAGGGAAGAGGATAAAACCTGAGACACGAGTTTAATGCAAAGAGTGCTATATATGCTTGTGTGCAGTACCATACTGTAAAATATTTGTAAAATTTATGTATTGAAAATCATGTTAGTTTGTTTTTATATTATATTATACAAGTTATATTTTATATTTAGCTTCAAATTTTTGTTTAATTTGCTCTAATTGAATAACGTGTGTGTAATCCATTCTTTTTTTACGTGTATGTAAAAATTATAAATATGGTAGTTACTGCATTTATAAATTTTTATTTTTAGAATAAAAACCATTTTTTCTAACTTTATAATAATATAAAGAACAAAATTAAACGGTAAAATAATTTCCATTTTTGGTCCACTTTTCTGAAATATATGTCTTAGTTAAGGGGTTAAAAACACATTGTAGAAAAATATAGCAGTCACTGCATGCTAAATTGAAATGTGTACCAATGTTCTCCCGTGTTGTGATAATTAGAAGTACAGGAGGATAAAAGGCAAACTTAAATACCGTCATCTTCATTTAACCGTTCCTCAAAATTACAAAAACAACACGATACCGTAATACCACGACTTACGCTACCCCGACACACGCGAACCCGGAGTTACACGATTTTCAAAACTCGTCGATTCGTCTTTTATTTGAGAAAAAAATTTGTAAAATTGGTGAAATTTGTAATGTGATAGAAGAAGTTGTCGATCTTGCCAGGCAAATAAATTTAAAATTGGATAGTGATGACGCTCAAGAACTGCTGGATTCTCACAATCAGGAGCCGACAGTTGATAAGATCATAGAAATGCATGAATAACACATTGAAAAACTAGTCTGAGTCTCTACACTCACTTCAATCTGAAAACCGAATTGCGGATGGGAATTTGACAGATGGTCTCAGTTTATAATTGAAAAAGGGTTACAAAAATTTTAGAAAATATACACTCCAACGATGAGCGTATTTTTTCAACAAAACAAGCAATAAAAAAATCGTTAGTAGGTTATGAGGAAATTCTGCAGGAAGAAACAATTCTTCAGCCAACAGACTACTTTGTTAGGTTTTATGAAACCTTCTACATCAAAGTAACCTCGGTTTGCTATTTTGTATTTGTGTTACCTAAGATTTTATGAGACTTTTTTCTAAATTATTGCTTCTTTCGTCTCCAGCCCTAATTAAAAATAATTTATATGTATTTATATACGAAATTATACCCCGATTTACGCGGTTATCACGCAGTCCTTCCTATCACGTAAGTGTGGGTATTACTGTATATCTAAGTTTTAATTAAAGAGGTTTTAAGGCTTCAAGTGCGCTGTCACCGACGGACTTTAATATTTTGAATCATGATCCAGTGAAAAAGACTAAACCTCATTTAGTGCGACCATCTCCAAACTTACCAACCACAGCACATGAGAATTCTGTGACAGAGGTTAGTTTACGAGTAGTGGCTTCCTTCAGAATTCCAGATGGCTGTCTTTGATGGGGTTATGACTCAAACTCACTGGGTGACTTGTACATCGGCAGTTGGGGAATACGTAACTATAGACACTAACATACCCCGACCGTCTTGAAACGAAGCTATTAAATATTCCGATTATTTGCACCATATAAAAAAATATTAGCATAATTTTACCACTATTTGTTTCGCATTTTCCTGTAATGTAGTCGCACACACACAAGTTTGCTCCTAGACATGACCTAAAATTTTCCTATCGAGTACTTAAATTATAAAAGGTGCAATAATATGTTTCTCTTTAAACTTTAAGAAATCGATTGGCTTCTGGAAAAATTCGCTAATGCTGTGAATCAGAATCTATTGTGATCTGCATGATCTTAATATTTATTTACATTTAAAAATTGATCTTCACAAGAAAGAGCTGAAAGGTTTTTATGGATTGTCTACATTAACGGGCATGTTTGAACTCTATAAATATATAAATAATTATTTGTAAAAAATTTATCTCATTCCGAAATTATTTTTAAACTATATGAACAATATAATTACTAGAACAATCAGATTCATACAATAATATGCAAACTGAACAGTTATGTGTAAGTAAACGTGTTTAGTGTAATTTAAATTAAATCAATAGGTAACTAAATTTAGATTAATTTCAATTTTAATATCAGGAGCAAATAATTAATTTATTTACTTTACATAACGGAAAACTACATAAGTTTGTTTTAATACACTAGTGACCTATTTCCTAACATATCATAAGCTAATACCTGTGCTTGTTCGGTGTTTCATAATTATTGACATAAGAAAAGGGCGTAGCTACCGCCGTATCAACCGTATCAATGATACGGAGCCCCGAAGATACAGGGGCCATAACACGTGTAACTACAGTCCCACTAACAGGGTGCTCATATCAGAAAAAAGGCCCCCGAAGGAAGTTTGATACAGGGTGCCCTCAGAACTTAACGAGAATGAACTATTGACCTTTGCCAGTGAAACCAAAACAACTTTAAATATATATATATATATATATTAGATAGGCACAAAAAGCATTTACTAACCCACAAGTGATTTCTCATAAGAATCTTTGGAAATAACAGACTTTAATGCTCCATAAACGCTTCAGCACTACAATACCAACGCATTATCGGAATTTGAAAGCATCCTCGTTAATTTAGTAGTCAGTACTCTAGCCATTCAGTCTTCTGGAAAGCCATTAGATTTGAATTATTAGCCATTTGATGTATGAGCATCTAATTTACACAGGGGCAAAAAAACGAAAAAGGTTAAGAAAAAGAAAGCAATGGATTCCTTAAGATGAAAGAACGTACTCTTTGAAAAAACTATAGTATCTTATTTTTTCAATGATCTATCGCTTTCCTGTTTTCTCCAATAGATTTGTTTTCTCTTGGTGAGTGATCGAAGAGGTTTTTTTAGCCGAGCTATAGTCATCTCCTGGTTTCTTTTCAACATTCATGCCTTTTTACACATTTAAACGTTTACTAATACACTCAGTGAAAACTTAAAATAAAGTTTATGTTACCGTTAATAGTTATTCTGTGAAATGATTAGGTATTCTATAATACATCTAAAGATAGATTTTTAAAGTGGAAAATAAACAATTTCAAATAGATTTTATGAATTAATTGCTCATAAATAATTGAAATCTCTCGAAAAATACATTTTATCCCTTTAGCGGATAAATAATTGATAAATGATAAGAGAAAGCAGATGATATAATTTAGTATTACTCATATTGCTAACGTTAGTTAGGAGGTTGCAAAAACAGATTATATTTAAATATTATCAACAAAAATACATGATGGGAAGAAAAATTGTTGTCTCATAAAAACATTGTATAAACTTTTTAAAACAATACGTTTATTTTACTTTTCATTACTTATTAGAACAAGGATTGATGTGATGACACTTTGGTTGCACTACTTATTATTTTTAAAAGAAGTATACTTTTTACAATTACACCTATTTTTTACACGAGCACTTTTTAAATTGTTGTCCAGAACCGAAACTTTGAGCTGTTGTAACAAATTGAAGCGTTGTGTCAATATATGGAACTTCAATGGAAATTAAATCTTCCTGGCGTATACTGAACTGATATCTAGAGTACAATTGTTTTATTCGGCCATGTCTAGTTTCTAATTGGAAAAATCCTTCCCATAGCAACAAAAACCGGTTCTAACTGTCGAGTGCCGTATTTAATACTTGAACTGTCGAGTAATCGTTATTCTATAGAATACCTAGTTAAATCGTAAATTCAATAACTTTATATACTTAAACTAACTTGTCTAGTTATTTCATGAAATACCTAGTTATTCTATGAGATAACGCATTTCACACTTTAACGGAAACATATATATATATTTTAATTGTAACGCGATCATATATACAAAGAAACAGTAATTTCAAAGTACAGTCACGAACCTCCATTTTAAGTACCTCTATTTTCTTTTTTGCAAACTTTTTTCTGAAACTGCGAACATTTTACTATTTTCTTTGTAAAATAACTTCCAACTAGCGAAGTGCATTTTTTATTTAACGAAATTGTTCCTCTTGTGATTCGATTTATTTCTCGCTGGTTATTTCTAATTATTATCTCTTTTAACCTATTTTATGGTGATCAATGACCTTGAGCTGGTTTATCCAGATGTCTAATTCCCCGAGAGCAACAAAATTGCTGAAATGTTTCAAATAAAAATCTCACATAAAATTGGCATATTTTATCAGTAATAAAATACAAGGTCGCAATTGGTAGTGTAAGCTTAAAATTACTGGTTATAAGATAATGCCTGTTTAAAATTACTTCTAAGCCTAATATTAGAAAATGTCATTAAAATTCATTAATGTTAATATAAAATTATGTTTTAAAGTTGAAAATGCAATTTATTTCTGCACAATCTCTTTCTTTTCGTATTTTCCTTACAGACTTCTTTTTTATTGGTAATATTTATAAAATAATAAGATATTAATTTACAAAAAAGTGTGCGTGTGTGTGTGAGAGAGAGAGAGAATAATTCCTTTTTTCATAATAAATAGCGTTCAGGAATTTAAAATTTGTTTATGAGGTAGGTTTCTATGTACATTAATATAGATGAATCTCCATTCAACGAGTTTTCCACAAAACGAACTTTTTTTTCAGGATTTAGCAACTTTGTTAAACAGAGGCCCGACTGTATATGCAAATTCTAACGGGAAAAAATTCTGTAATTGTTTTGCAATTGTTAAAGAAAAAAGTCCGAATTCAAATTAAAAGGGACTTAATGCTTAGATTAAATTCAAACTACTTTAAATAGTTTATCTCTTGCTTAAATCTTTAACTAAAGTAAGAAGTAAATATATACTTAACATCGAAGACAAATCCTAAAAATACTAATGTAAACAACTATAAAATACAACGAAAGTTATGTTTAACTGTATTCAACACTTCATAGTGAAAATAATCTTAAAACTGGTAAATAAAGGTTTAACGAAAAATATTCCATCACACAAATCTTGAAAATTCTATATTCTACTTTTTCGTTATCTGAACAAAATTTCAGCTCTGTGGTTCATCATTAATTTCCCCAAATTTTTGAATAATTGTGAAAGTGATTCGTCGATGTATGTATTTCTATTTTGATGTGCTTCATTAATACACCGATCAATCTTGTTGAAAGAAAAATAATAAAACGTCACGCTTAGAAGAGAGAGAAAACACATTTAAGACAAAATCATTTGAAAATGAACATTGATAATATATTAATCAATAATACACTTTTAAGTCAACGTTAACCACAACTTACAGATTCTTAATCTTGAAAAGCAATTAATTCGAATAATTTAAAAAGCAATAAAGAAAAAAAATTCAATTTCCTTCTTGACATTTTAGGTGTCTTGTTAAGGTACTATATATATTGAAACTGTACATCAAACTAAAGCAACTTTTTTTTTTGCACCATTGTGTCTCAACTTATTTCTAGAGAAAGAAATCGAGTATAAAAGGGAAGAGAAAAGGTACATTTTAGAAGAAACTAACTTACTTTTGTGTGACTTGTGTAGAAAACCGACAAGAAGCGACTGTTCAGCCATGGTAAATCCAACCTTATAAAAGTAGCTATAGAAAAACGCTGAAAATGCACTCACAGCTTGTTTGTTTTAAGGTAGTTCCAACTTTTCATTGAAAACTGACCTATTTATCTTTCAATTTTAGAGTATCCATTTCCTCGAATCCGCTTTTTATATACTTCCATGAAACATTCAATTGCAAAAAGCTTTTATTTATCTATCAAATTGTTCTGGGAGTATATATCTGATATTTCCATTTGAATTTAGATGAAATGTTATTATAATATCTTTTTTCAAGAGTAACGGTTTAGAAATGGGTGTTTTTTTTTTGTTTCAACAAAGAAAAATAAGTTTTTATTCTTATTTCAAACATTCCTTTTTTTTAAAAATATTTTATCTTGACTGACCATGATAGCCGAATGAAAATGGTTATGAACTCTTGACCAGTGAGTCGTGAGTTCGTGTCCTGGTGCCTTTGAGACCTACTGTATAGAGGGATTAATGTAACTAACCCCTTATATATGTGGTCAATTTTTTAGTACAAAACGTTAAAAAAAAGGGGGAAATTTTTTTGTAGCATATAACTAAGCATAATACTGAGTAGAATGAGAAAATGGAAGAATATTATTTTAATTTTCAATGTTAAAGTTTTTACACTATTTTTTATTTTATAATTGTATAAGAAAAAAATCATAAATGTTTGCTTTTTATAAGTACACACTGCATGCTAAGAAGAAGGTATCATGTATCTTAGAAGAGTTTTTCTCAGATGTACATAAAAAAATGTTCATACCTCTTTTTCAAACGATTGAGAATTTCGCGTGTGTGCGCATTTTTTATGCACACTCTATTTGAAACAAGATGTAATAATAAGTTCTGTATTGTAATCAGGATAAAGATAATATCGGTTCTTTTGGATTATCTTTCCATATTTATTTCTTCTCAAATAACAAATTGCCCATTGCCTTGCCCATCCCTGTTCTTTATCGAATATTTTCAAGAATCTCAATTACTACCTTCAATGAAAAATTTTACCGCCTTCACCAAAAGTAAAATCCAGGATGAGAAGTATTTCAGTACCATGAAAAAACTACATTTTTTAAAAACACTAGAACTATTAATATCACTAAACTAAACTCAGTGGTGCAACACCCCATGAGGCCCAAGGCTTATTGTGCTCATCTCAGTATACGTGACCATTGGGCGCAGAGCTGCATAAGCAGATGTCCCGATCAGGTAGTCAGTCTGAAGCTAAACTCCCAGTGTTTAGTCTCCAAGCAAGCTTGATACTCATTTATCAACTAACTGAAGGGTTGAAAGGCTGAGTTGACCTTGCCCACCCCGAGGATAGAACCTCGTATTTGTGGTGTGGGAGTGTGACACGCTACCACTGCATTGAAACTACTAATATCACTATAAGAATTAAAAATATATGCAAATGAAAGATAGAAAGAAAAATATATCAGTGTCCGTACAGCGAACGGACAACACGGATACGGCCAGCTTTCGGTAGCCCGTACGGAGTACGGGCAAACCAGTTAAGAGGTTAAGACCAACCGTGTAGAGGTATTAATGTAATTAAATCTGCCATGGATAATCATGTTGGCTTGGTATGGAAGTTCGAGATGCCAGCTCAAGTATTCTCATTAAAAATTATGAGGCACGATGCCAATATCTCTCATATTGCTTTAGAGTGTTAATGAAAAGCAAATGAAGTCATTTTGTTAGCCTCCATTTAGTTATTAACACCATGTAACTTATGAAATAGTAATTGTATTAAGCTCGTAAATTGACTTTGCATTAAAATCTTATGAAAACAAGTATCGCAAACCACACAAGTTCAACTTTATTACTTGAATAACACAAGATATTTGTTTCTAACTAATACAGGGTGTTCCGGAAATAACGATTCATTTCCATGAAAACACTAATGTATTGATTTCTTTCACAGGAGTTTGAAGAAATATTCTCCTTAGAAGAAAGAATACATATCTTTTCCTGGAAACTGGGTGGTAAAACATATGAAGAGGTGCGTAAGCTGCCAGTCGTAAAACAGCCACCAACAAGGGCCAATATCAGACTACTTGTGATCAAATACAGGTTTTTTAACGGTATTGTCAGATGTTGATGATCCTTTGGGACATTTTTCAGTCGCCACGCTACCAGTTCGTCTGAATTTGTTCACAAGTAGCCTGATATTGGCAATTGAGGGTGGCTGTTTTCCGTATTTTCGTTAGTACAGCTGACATACCTTTTCATAAATTTTACCATCCCAGTTTTCAGGAAACGTTGGCTATTTTTTTTCTTCTAAGGAGAGCATTTCATCTAACACCTATGAAAGATATCAATGCTTTAGAGTGTTTTCCTGGGAAAGAATCGTTGTTTTTGGAACACCCTGTACTGTAAGAAAAAAAATTCACACACTATGGCAGTGCTTCTCAAATTTTCAATATTTGCAATCCAGTTTTCAATCATAATTTTCATAGTGCTCTCCTCCATGCAATAATAATGTATTAAATGCAATAATATATTTTGAAGCTAAAGCTACAATACGACCTAATTATAAACCATACAAATTATCAAGATAAGTATTAAATTTTGTATATGAGGCGTTTATTTGAAAGTGGTATAAGTCCATTTTATGTTATATGCAGATTTATCACTTTCAAAGTAACTACATTTGTAATTTCCTTAATTACATAAATTTATATTGACTAAATGATAAAAATTTATTAAGATTTTTTAGGGAACTGTTCATAGGTAAAAAGCAAATAGAAAATAGCATTTAATATTATAATTATCTAACTTTTTGTCAAAAATAGACTTACACCACTTTCAAAGAAAACGGCTCATATCTTACTTTTAAGTAATATATATATTTTAAGTAATTTACTTTTAAGTAATAGGATATAAGTATTATGTTACTTTTTCTTTCTAATTTTTAAATTGGAACAGATTGAAATAATTATGCAACGTGTATTTTGTTTATTATTATGTCAAAAAGTATTTTATTTTGCATCCTTTCAGTAAGTTAATAATCTTTTTAAATCATCTCTCTCTCTCTTTATCTTTTGTTTTCAACTTATAACTGTTCAAAACACTTCTGGAATCCATTTTTAGAGGTTCTTCAATTGCGTCGTTGTATTTTCAATCACCTCATATGAATCCCCAGAACGAGATGTCCCTTCAATTTATTTTTAGCCGTGAAAACAAGTAAAAATCATCTGGTGCTGGAACCGTTTTTGTAGGCTTTCTTCAGCATTTCGAGCGTCTCAGAAGGTGATTTCTCAAGAAAATCACAGAATTTGATGCTTGCACGCTGCTCCCAAGATGACATTGCAAAATCCGATGAATGAAAAATTCGCTTTGTCTCTCAGAAATCATCTACAGTTAACACAAACAGTACAGGAAATAAATTCCAGATGGCTACGTGCTTTTCTTATTAGTGCTGCTAACACCCGAAACAGATATTTCCCCTCCAACGGACACCTGCATTAATATAGGGAACCATTCTGGGAACTTTTTGACTGTAGTACAAAAGTAATTTTATTATAGAAATTATATTATTAAGTACATAAAAGGTACACACATAATTTTTATTTATAGCTATAATTTTGAAGATTAAACTTTGTTGTGCGATATAAAAAAACTTATTAATGCTTTTAAAATTGTTTATAATGAATATTCCTTAAGTAAATTAATAAAATATGATAAATATATTATTATTATTCAATAAGTATTAAAAGATTTTTTTTGTTTTTGTTTTTCATAATAACTATTATTATCTGCAAATTAAAGAACTGTTACAAGGTTGGCTTGCGAATAACTGTTTTGCATCTATTTACACTATAACATCTATTTACACTATTATGAAAATGAAAATAACTGATAACGACTCATGTTGTTTACTTGGATATATAGATTATTTAATTATTTTTAGCAATAAAGTAGAGTATATTCCTAAGTTTTGATTATTATGCATAACATTTGAACTTATTAAAAACCAATTACAATATTAAGTCAGGAAATTTTTGGACCTTCAATTAAAAGCTAAGAATAACATACTAAAAACTAACACTTTTTTATAAAATAGACTCTTGAGTTTAACATAAAAATACCACTATGGAATAGCTACCTTCACACATTTATTTTTAGAAATATTATTTTAAATTATATAAAAAGAATTGATGATTTATTTAAGAAAATGTATTAAAAATTAATAATTATAAAATAATTCCTTTCAATATTGCCTTGATTACAACTATCCAGCTAAATTCATTTTTAATATAATACATTTCAAAATAATTTTAACTCTTCGAAAACTTTTTTAAATTACCTTCCATTTTGATTAGTTACAAAAAATTTCTAGGTGGCGCCTCAGTTTTTTCATTTATCGCGTGCCTCATGTCTTATCACACCATTCGCTCGTAGTAGTAGACAAAATAATTTAGAATATTGGTTAGCCCAAGTTTAGATGTGTTTTTTTAAAATTTTATTTGAATTTTTCTTTATATAATTATCTCTTTTGTAGGAAAATACTATTTACAATATCCATCCATTCTTTTAGTATCTTATCGGTTTTCTGTTCATTTCACGTGTAGTGAAAAGCCTAGTTTTTATAAATGTCCTCTTGTACTATTATGTCAAACAAATTTTGCTGAAGGGGTTTAGGAACCTACAAACCCTACATCCCCGTCCTAAATTAGTGACAGCCTTAGAAATCATAATAATTATCCATTTTAGTCCAATGTCTTAATATTTTCTTAATAGTTTATTCTGATTTCTCTAATAGTTTAGCTCATATCTGTTTTCGGATTTAATAGTTATCAATTTCATTTTATTATATATATACACACAAGAGCCAAAACATTATGACCACCCCTACATTTTGCAATGAACTCTCCTGGATGACATGGAAGGCACGTGATCAAGTGGAAGTGGTATTTAACTGCTGCTGGACAGTCTGAAGAATCATTCTTTCACTTACTTCTGTGTGTGATGGGAAAGGCTGCGGATCTAAGCGACTTTGATAGAGGGCAGATTGTAATGGCTCGAAGTCACGGAACAAGTATTTCAGAAAAAAAACGACTCGTGGGTTGTTCGCGATCTACAGTTGTTAGTACTTATGCAAAGTGGATGAATGACGGTGAAACCAGAAGTAGACGACATGGTGTTGGACGTCCACTCGCTATCAAAGAAAAAGGTTATCGGAGACTGTCCGGCATGGTGAAGCAATACCGGAGCCATACAGTGGCTCATCTGACAGCCCAATACAATACAGGGCCAAGTAGAATAGTATCGGAACACACTGTTCAGCGGACACTGTTGGATATGGGGCTACGCAGAAAAGTCCCACTCGTGTGCCTTTGCTGACCAAGCGTCATCGCCAACTGCGCTTGCGCTGGTCCCGGGAACATCGCGACTGGTCCATGGATCTGTGGGAGGGAGTTGCCTGGTCAGATGAACCACGGTTTGTTATTCATCACGCCGATGCTGTGTCAGGATACGTCGTCTTCCAGGCAAACAGTTGCTCCCTCAATGTACAGTAGGTCATACACAGGTCGGTGGTGGTGGTATTATGCTTTGGGGGACGTTCTCTTAGGCATCTCTAGGACCCGTGGTTGTGGTAGAGCAGACCATGAATGCTACAGGGTATCTGAACATCATTGAGGACCAGTTTCACACTTGCATGGCCTCTGTAAGGACAGGACAACGCCCCGTGTCATAAGGCTAAAATTGTGTTGGAGTGGTTTCAGGAACATGATGCTGAATTCCAGTTAATGTCTTGGCCGCCTAACTCACCGGATCTCAATCCGATAAAACACATTTGGGATGTCATGGGATGGCAGCTCAGAGTTCAAAGACCACCAATTCGCAATATCTCGGATTTGCGTGACCATTGCTTAAACATCTGGTACAATCCGTCTCGGCCATCTACCAAGGACTTGTGGCATCCATGCCAAGGCGTGTCGAAGCTGTGTTGCGCCCAAAGGTGGGCCAACTCGTTATTAACAGGTGGTCATAATGTTTTGGCTCTTGAGTGTATATATATATACTAGCTGTTACCCGCCCGCTTCGCTGGGTATTTCATGATGTTTTATAAATTTTTACTGCTTATATATATGTATAAATTATTGATATCTAAGTCCTAGCATTAAGAATTCGATTGAATAGAAAAATATACTTATACCTGTAACTGTCACCTGTTGATAAAAAAAAAAGAGCAGAACTCATCTAATTTGTATTTTCTAAAAATCTCTAAAATTGAAGCATAGAATGATGTTTGCTCTTTCGTAACTCAAAAACCAAGTGGATTCCCACAAAACCAATTTTCGTGGTGGATCTCTACTCCGTAAATTGAACATGCAAGCCAAATTTCAAGTCTAAATCAAACAAAAAACAGCAAAAGTTTTACTATAAATATCCCCGTAATCCCGTTGAGAGCCGTTTTCCAAAATTACCGCTCTTAGCGGATTTCAATTCAACAAAAGAAAAATGCAAACCACATTTCATTATTATAGTCCTTGTAGCTCGAAAAAAGTAATTTTTTTTGTCAATACGTCCCAGTAACCCCCTGCAACCCCCCAGAACTTGATTTGCTTAAAATTTATTCTTAGTGGATCCCTATTCAACAAAAAAAAAAACATGCTTAAAAAATTTCAAGTATATGGGTCTAACAATTAAAAACAGGAATTTGTTTCTGTAACTCCTCTTGACCCCTCGCAAACATCTTTAGGGGTCAATTTTCATTTTACTCTTTGTTAGAGGAACTCTATTTCATGAAAGGAACATGCCTACCAATTTTCAAGCAGGATGATCAAGTAGTTTAAAAATGGAAATATTTATCGATTACGCCTCTTAATCTCCCGAAATTAAACTTGGTAGTTGATATTCGCGAAACCATTTTGTAGCGGTTCTCTACTTTACGAAAGGAATCTGCTTATCAAATTTCAAGACTGTACGTCTAACAGTTTAAAAATGGGGATAATTGTCTATAACTCCACTTGAGCCCCGCAACGCCACTTCTGGGTCTGTTTTCACAAAACCCATTTTGTAGGGGAATTGCACTCTATGAAAGGAATCTGCTTATCAAAATTTGAAGACTGTGCGTCCAATTAATTAAAAATGCAAAAAAATTATCAATAACGCCCCTTGAACCCCCGCAACACCACCTAGGGGTCGATTTTCACAAAACACATTTTGCAGTGTATTTCTATCCTATGAGAGGAATCTGCTAACCAAATTTCAAGACTGTGAGTCTAATAGTTTAAGGGGTCTCAGGGGTGTTAAAAATGTTTCGAGAGCACAAAATATGAACAATTTTCGACTAGAAATAATTCTTTGAGGTTAAAATGAAATAATTTGATTCTTTTACACATTTTTTATAAAGGAATAATGTTTCAAAAAAGTATAAAATGTCTAAAATATAATCATAATTTTAAAAATAATAAGCACATAAATATAAGAAAATTTTTGTAAGAAACAAATAGTAAGTTTTACAACGCGCATGATATTTTCTGAAATAATAATTCTAATTACTAGCAATAAGTTGATTTATAAAGTCAAATATATCCTTATTAGATGGTAGCGATTAGATATAAAAAGAATAAAAAATAATATTTTTTAAAAATAAAAAAAGTACATTTTTAAAATTTTTTTCAAAAAATTTAATTTTTTTGAAATTTTTGAAAAAATTACAAATATGTAATACTATAAATAGCTAGGATTCAAAGATTATGATAGAGTTTATAATTCTGTAAAGTTTTATGCATCAAAGTATGATAGTTTTTGAAACGCAATGCGCGTAAGTGAAAAAAACACAAACTGAGAAAAAAGGCTTTAAAGTTTTAAATTGAATTTGAGAAAATAAATTTTAAAATTTACATGCTAAAATGCTCCAGGATCATAGGATATGCCTTCTTGTTGCTCAAACAGCTCAATTTCTGTACTCTTTTTAATTTTTTTATCTCTCCAAGCTTCAAACGATGACGTTGAGCTCCTCTTTCTTGACGTAAAGATTCGACGATTGTCACGTTCAGCCAGGGACACACAAACATTTTTGTTAATTTTTAAGCCAAATTTCTCTAAAATAGTAATAAGTATTTGATTTCCATCATTAAAAATGCTGGTTGCTAGATTTGCAGCAATCTCTGCAATCTCTGAAGGCTAGAATCAATCGTCTTCGAACAAAACTTCCAGATTAATGAATTTAAACTTTCATTAGGATTCTGTGTCTTACCTCCTAAGCATTTCTTCAGGAGTGCCAGATGAGATAAGTCTGCAAATACAGGCTTAATTACATCTCGAACAGCTTTCGCAACTAAGGGTTTGTGTTTATAATTTTGTAAATTATTATTAATTGCGGCATTATACTTACACTATGTATTTGGATTTGTAGGACAAAATCAGTGCATCGGTTCATCATCGGTGCTGCAAGAATGACCCCAAACAGCCCAAATGGCTTTCCGCATTTCCTTTACACTAGTAGAATTGCATCGAATAGCATTACCATAGTAATGCGCAAGCTTATCAATTAAACTATCAGTTAACCTACCTTTACCGCCTATAGTTTTACCATCAGATAATTTCTTCTTACCATATACTAATTTAAGCTTCCTAAGCCTTGTACCCATTCTCTTTTGCACATGGCCTACACATTCTATTTTCTGAATAAGATGGCATTGCCGTATGGATTGTTTTCAGAAAGGGCATTGAATGTTTTTGTGTCGCCATCTCCTATGTAGTTCGAATATTTCAGGTTGTGAAGCTTTTCTGATCGATTAAAAATCCTCAACATTCCGTCAACCTCCATCTTACCAGCAGAGCCAGAATAATTTTTTCTACGTGAAATCTTATGCGCTCTTTTCCATTTATTGTACTTGATACCAAACTTTACCCCTTTATAACTGTCGCTTCATTTGCAAAATGAGGACAACACTTCCCTATCCAAAACCTTACCTGTTTCGGCCCCATTAGAGTACATACTCCAATCAACGATGAATGTCCTCTCGTCTTCCAGGTCCCATCACCACTTACCGTTAAAATGTTATCAGGTAACGAAGAATTTTCTTCGACAGCTGCCCTGTTCATGCTTTCTTCGGCGACTTCCTTCATAACAAGTGAAAGTTTATTATTAATAACATCATATGATTTTTGTTCAAAAGGATTAGGAAGACTCATTACAGAACAAAAGGTTTTTAATGACTCTAAACCTTGACCTATGCATCTCATTGCTAAAATAGATCTTCTGTTAATTTCTGGAGCATTATTTTTATTCCCAATGTTTTCACAGCTTGAAAAAGTACAAATACTCCCACAGTTTTTACAATGTATTTCAAAATTCGAACATAAACCATAAGTGGATTTTTCATTAATTGTTAATGGTTTATGACATTTTAAACAGCATGATACTGACAAAATAGAGCTAAAGGTTGAAATAAAATCAAAAATACGATATTCTTTGAAGTTTTCACTTACCTTAACAAGATTTCACTTTAATGAAGTCTGAATTTCTGAAAGTTTTTTACTAGAAGCATTTTTCATTTCGGCACACTCTTACTTGTACTTTTCAATTCTGCACACTTCCTCGTATCTTTCATATCTGTAACATGTGAGTCACTTACCTTTAAATATTTATTTCCTCTAAATCTTTTGTTGAGGCGATTGCCCAACGATTTTTTCAGAATAAAACAACACATATCTTCGATTTAGATTAGCGTTTTAAAAAAACGTGTACTAAAGTAAACACAACAGAATCAAAACACGGCAGAATGAATGTGTTGAGTTGCAGGCTTCCTTCTGATCAACTCAAGCGCTTAAAATATTTCATGAGGCTTATTAAAAACAGAAAAATGAAAGGTATGCATAAAATTAAAAATAAATGGGCGTGGCATCTGTCCATTTAAAAGTTGTTATGACTAAATTGCTGTTTGCAATTTTTTGAATAACTTTCGAAGTCTTTAGAGTATTGTCACGTGGTTAGTATCAAAATGTTCAGAAAAAAATGAAGAACAAGATATATTTTTTTCGAAAATTCGAAAAAAAAAAATTGTTAACACCCCTCAGACCCCTTAAAAAAAGAAATAATTATTTATATCTGCCCTTAACCCCCTGCAACACCCCTTGGTTGTCAATTTTCTCCAAACCCGTTTTGTAGCGGATATTTACTCCATGAAAGAAACATTCCTACCAATTTTCAAGCAGGTAGGTCAAATAGTTTAAAAACGAAAATATTTATCTCTTACGCCGCTTATTCCCCTGCAACGCCACTTAGAGGTCTGTTTTCACAAAACCTTCTTATAGCTGATCTCTACTCTATGAAAGAAATCTCTTTATCAAATATAAAGACTGTGCGTCTAATAGTTTAAAAATGGAAATAATTATCTATAACACCCCTTAAGTCCCCTCAACGCCACTTGGGGGCAATTTTCACGAAACCCATTTTTACCGTATCTCTACCCTATGAGAGGAATCTGCTTACTAAGTTTCAAGACTGTACGTCTAATAACTTAAAAATAGAAATTTATAACGCCCCTTAAACCCCCGCCCCCGTAACACCCTTGGGGGTCAATTTTCCCAAAACCCATTTTGTAGCGGATATTTACTCCAGGAAAGAAACTTACCTACCAATTTTCAAGCAGGTAGGTGAAGTAGTTTAAAAACGGATATAATTATCTATTACGCCCCTTAATCCCCCGCAACGCCACTTAGAAGTCTGTTTTCACAAAACCCGTTTTGTAACTGATCATTATTCTACGAAAGGAATCTATATATCAAATTTAAAGATAGTGCGTCAAATAGTTTAAAAATGGAAATAATTATCTATAACGCCCCCTAAGCCCCTGCAACGCCACTTGGGGGTCGATTTTCAGCAAACTCATTTTGTAGAGGATCTCTACTCTCTGAAAGGAATCCGCTTACCCAATTTCAAGATTGTACATCAAGTAGTTTAAACATGGAAACAATTATTATTAAAGCCCTTAACCCCCCGTAACGCCCCTTGCGTTTCGAATTTCGGGAAATCCTTTCTTAGCTGATGTCTACTCTATCAAAGGAACATGTCTACCAAATTTCAAGTCTGTAGGTTGAACAGTTCCAGAGATTTCGTGATTAGTCAGTCAGTCAGTCAGTCAGTCAGTGAGTCGCTTTTCTCCTTTATATATATAAATATATATATATGTACTTTCTGCTTCTAAAAAATTCTGGTTGTTATATATGTGCATTATTAATACAAAGTTACCACAGATATCCCAAAAATCTTTTAAGTGTTTTGATAACCACCTATCTATCTGCTAGTTGACTTATTTTTCTTTCTTTCAGACTGACTGTTCATCCATTCATTCACCTTCCTGTTTACCTATCTATCATATTAAGCCAGACATCTAAGTAAAAATCTCTCTCTACTAACGCATCATTTTATTATTTAATAAATATATGTCTGGTATTTTTAAAAAATGAATTCTCGTTTAAGTGTCTTTATGCAGAAATAAAATGATTAACTATAGAAAAAGTTCGGCATGCAATACTCTCGCACATACAAATAAATAATCACTGCTCAAAAAATTTGTGTAGTATACGGTTTTGACAAAATATTACGAAAATAATTCTACTGATAACTAACGTAAAATGATTTATATTAAATTAAATTCTAATGTAGCAAAAAACAGAAGCAAACTTAATATTTTAGGAACGTTCATGACATCAAAAAGAAAAGAAAAAAAAATACCCAAATCTTATGTATATAGAAGTTACTTTTTTCACTCTGTCATTTGTAATAAGGCAATAGTACGGGTTTCAGACAGAGAAAAGATTATTTGAAAATGTTACAGCAATGCCATGTAATGGAATCCATGACTTGGCAAAAAAAACGAGAGTCTTGAATTCGGGCAAATACAAAGAAGTGTAACTGCCTTTGTTGAACTGGGTAGAAGTGTCGTTCCTAAGTTGTGGAATCGATTCGAAGAAGTAAGGAATGTAATATGTAGACAAAGGCAAAGTCATCCACGTGAAAATATAGGAATTAATGACTGGAATGTCCTATTAAAAGTCGGTTTAGACAGAAAAAGCACTGATACTCAACTGTAAAGAAAGTTTCTTTTAGCAGCAGGTTAAAAAGTGTCAAAACAAACAATCTAAAGTAGACTTAATCAGGATGGTCTTTATGCACACAGGGCAGTCCTGGGAGTTCTGATGGCCTGAGGTAACCATGTAACTCGAAGAAAATTAGCAGCTGAACATCGAAAAATGATGCAACGTGATTGGATTTCGGTATTGTTTAGTGTAGAGTTCGATTCAGTCTAAAATCGTACTATTTTGGTTTGGAGAGAAAAGTGGTACTTGAAAAAGCCTTGCATTTGTTCCTGAAAAATTACTGCACAGGCAAGGTGGGTTGATGGTATCGGCTGTGGAATCATCATATAGATGACAGTATTATTCAGAAGTACAATTTCACGACACTCTCTTCTCCTACCTTACCTCATGGAGCTTACCTTGTGGAGAAAACACTCAAATTTGAAACAATACAGCGTATGGAGAGACCAAAACTCTCTTCTGACATGCTAAGGACACTCTCGGCAGACAAATGTCTCCATTTTTTGTCAGGAACATGGAGATTGTACTTCTTGAAGATTTGGGTAATATTCTGTTAGGACTTATCGGTAATCTCATTGCATTCATGAATCACAGGTGAGCGGTAGTCTTAACAAGCTAGTGGGGATCCCACGCTATATTAAACTGCATCATTTTTAATTAACACTAGCTGTTACCCGCCCGCTTCGCTGGAATTTCATGATGTTTTGTAAATTTTTTACTGCTTATATATATGTATAAATTATTGATATCTAAGTCCAGCATTAAGAATTCGATTGTATTGAAAAATATACTTATACCTGTAACTGTCGCCTGTTGATAAAAAAAAAAAAGGGCAGAACTCATCTAATTTGTATTTTCTAAAAATCTCTAAAATTGAAGTATAGAATGATGTTTGCTCTTTCGTAACTCAAAAACCCAGTGGATTCCCGCAAAAACAATTTTCGGTGGATCTCTACTCCGTAAATTGAACATGCAAGCCAAATTTCAAGTCTAAATCTAACAGAAAAAAGCAAAAGTTTTACTATAAATATCCCCGTAATCCCGTTGAGAGCCGTTTTCCAAAATTACCGCTCTTAGCGGATTTCAACTCAACAAAAGAAAAATGCAAAACAAATTTCATTATTATAGTCCTTGTAGCTCGAAAAAAAGTAATGTTTTTGTCAATACGTCCCAGTAACCCCCTGCATCCCCCCCAGAACTTGATTTGCTTAAAATACATTCTTAGTGGATCCCTATTCAACAAAAAGAAACATGCTTAACAAATTTCAAGTATATGGGTCTAACAATTAAAAACAGGAATTTTTTTCTGTAACTCCTCTTGACCCCTCGCAACCCTCCTTGGGGGTCAATTTTTGTTTTACTCTTTGTTAGACGAACTCTATTCCATGAAAGGAAACATGCCTACCAATTTTCAAGCAGGATGATCAAATAGTTTAAAATGGAAATATTTATCAATTACGCCTCTTAATCTCCCGAAATTAAAACTTAGTAGTTCATATTCGCGAAACCCATTTTGTAGCGGTTCTCTACTTTACGAAAGGAATCTGCTTATCAAATTTCAAGACTGTGCGTCTAATAGTTTAAAAATGGGGATAATTATCTATAACGCCACTTGAGCCCCCGCAACGCCACTTCTGGGTCTGTTTTCACAAAACCAATTTTGTAGGGGAATTGTACACTATGAAAGGAATCTGCTTAGCAAAATTTGAAAGACTGTGCGTCCAATAAATTAAAAATGCAAAAGAAAAAAATCAATAGCGCCCCTTGAACCCCCGCAACGCGGCCTAGGGGTCGATTTTCACAAAACACATTTTGTAGTGTATCTCTATCCTATGAGAGGAATCTGCTTACCAAATTTCAAACTGTGCGTCTAATAGTTTAAAAATAGAAATAATTATTTATATCTGCCCTTAACACCCCTTTGGGGTCAATTTTTCCCAAACCCGTTTTGTAGCGGATATTTACTCCATGAAAGAAACATTCCTACCAATTTTCAAGCAGGGAGGTGAAGTAGTTTAAAAACGAAAATATTTATCTAGTACGCCACTAAATCCCCGCAACGCCATTTAGAGGTCTGTTTTTCACAAAACCTTCTTATAGCTGATCTCTACTCTATAAAAGAAATCTACTTATCAAATATAAAAACTGTGCGTCTAAATAGTTTAAAAATGGAAATAATTATCTATAACGCCCCTTAAGTCCCGCAACGCCACTTGAGGGCAATTTTCACGAAACCCATTTTGTAGCGTATCTCTACCCTATGAGAGGAATCTACTTACTAAGTTTCAAGACTGTACGTCTAATAACTTAAAAATCGTAATTTCTAACGCCCCTTAAACCCCCGCCCCCGCAAACAATTGCTGCTAATTTGAAATTACAAACAGACACTTCAATTTTATTTATTTGTATAGATATAGATTGGGATTATAATAACTATTGTTTAAATGTGACTAAAAATGTAAATAAAAAAAAAAATAAAGGATTAAAACTAACCGTAAAAACTTATCAATTTTTTTGTTTCTTGCATTGCTTTTTGCTTATGAAGCCTTGATTTGTTATTTTTAAAAGTGCATCCGAAACAGCCGATGCTCTACTTAACTGAACAGTGTGAGATAACTATCATAAAAAAAATTATGGCACGTATCAGCGTATTATCATGTGCGCGTAAATTTATTATGTCTCATGAAGAGCATCGGTCGCCAGTAAACAAAACAACGACTTCATTAGCTCAGCTTGCGTTCTTGGCGTTCATCTTGCATTCAGTTTCACGTTACCCGTATAGTTTCCGTTCCGTAAGAATAGGGAATAAAATATAGCCTATGTTACTCCCGTTAATGTAGCTTTCATTAGTGAAAGAATTTTTAAAATCGCACCAGCCGTTCGAGATTAGCCGGAACAAACAGACAACAGACAACAGACAGATAGACAGACAGACAAAAAATTTTAAAAATTGGTTTTTTGTTATGAGTACCGTATATACTTTTAGTGCATTAAGTAAAAAGCTGCTAATTTGAATTACAACAGACACTTCAATTTTATTTATTTGTATAGATTTTTTGTCCTTGATATGTAACCAAATGTTTACCCTTAAACTTTTTTCCTGTTCTTTTCATCATTTCAAAGAATTAAAAACCCATACATTTTTGCATCAGTTGTACATTGTATTTTGATAGATATTTATTTTCCATTTTATGCTGCCATGCATGGCAGTGTCACATAGTCTTCACTTCTTTTCTTGGACGCCTAATTTTTAGCAGTATATATATGACTTCAAGTCATTTTTTACACATATTAATGACGTTTAACATTCTAGAATACTTTAAATTTCTTAGAAGATATTTACGTTTTATTCTAGAAGAGACCGTCATTGATAATTTAATCTCTGTTTAGAAATTTGATGTGTTTTAATAACATGAAATTGCTGCTCTAAAGAAAGCATCGAATTACATCTTAGTAAATTTACGTAGTAATATTTAAATTAAATTTATGCACAATCTCTAACGTAATTAAGTAAATTAATTAATACTAAATAACTTGAAATTATTTTATAGTTAATAAACATACAATTCTTAGGTGTGGCCTTAATTAATTAATCAACCCCTTCAATTATGTTACACATACGTAGTTATAATTATTATTACTTTTAAACACATCTAAATTAATATTCTTAGTACTTTTTATCAACATCATTGTTTAGATAGGGAAAGAAATTTTAATACTGAAACAAGTTGAAACGAATAAAATTAATCAAAACGATAATGAACTCAGACGCTGAAAAAAATACTTGATTATATTCATTGAGAAACAACATTAAAATAATTAAATATATTTTTAATAATTTCAATTTATTCGTTAATTTTCAATTTTGTAAAGTATCAATTACTTGAAATAAAAAAGAGTATATTAATGATATTTGTTTAAAATGTGAATTTTCTAATGAAGTTCTTTAGATGTAGATTTATATTCTTTGGTTTTGAAATGGTAATTTCAGGCATATTTTTTATTCTTGAGATTTTATCAAAGAGAGAAACACATACAAATGTTTTCTTTAATTATCTGAATTATCTGATTAATTTTTAAGTCTGTAAATTTTAAATCACTGTAAAAAATATTGCGAATAGCTTTTTGATAGAAGTTTATCAAAAAATTGTCATTTATGTAACATTTTAGCGATAGTTTTGAGTTTAAGAGTAAAATTAATTGCAAATAATATAAATTAATTTTCAAGGCTATAAATATACGAGTTAGAATTTGTATAAGCAATTCAGGAAGTTCTGCTACACCTATTATGCTTATGGGAGTCATAAAAAAATTTTAGAATAGTCATTAAGAGGCTTGAGATAGCAGCATTTTCTTCAGAAGAATGCAGAAAATTGATCATGAGTGTAAGCAATTTTAATTATTTTAATATTCAGTATTTAATATTATATTCATTAAAAAAGCTGTAATTTAATTTAAATTGTTTTTCAGTTTTACTTTTTATTCTTTAAAATTAAAAATTGATAACAATTCTACAATTCCATTTATTCCTGCGTATGTTTAAGAATTGAGGGTTTTTTTTTTTAAAGAATTAGTTAAGTTCTCAGAATAGTGAATTTCTGTAATGTAATTATTATAGTTTACGATTTTTATAGGCTTATAAAAATGTAATCCAAAATAAGCTTAGAAAAAGGATCACAAGCAAAAGCAAAGCAGAAACAATTTTATCTGAACGATGCATCCTACTTACAAAGTGGAAAAATTTAAATTTAATTTTCAAATATAGATACAAATTAAAAGAATAAAAATTATACTTTAATTTATGAAACATTAACAATTATACTTAAAAAAAGAAATTGTGAGGTGCTTTTCTGCAAGAATAATTTTCTACTATTGGTTAGAAAATTTATTTAAGGATACAAACACACACACGCATAAATGCACTCATATTACGAATATAAAAAGGTTTTTGTCAAACTCTCTAATGAGGTTTAATAAAAAAGAGAAAGAAGAATGATTTAAAAGCTAAATTCATTTCAGCATTTTGAGACCTAAGAATACATTAGAAATTCAAGAAAGTGTGACCAATTAGATTATGTTTACTGGGAATATGTATGTGAAAACACTTTTGAGTAAATTTTAAGTGTTTCTATTTTAAATTTATTAAGCAAGAAACCATGCTCAAGCGTAAAAACGTTAAATAAACAAATTTATTTAACATTACTTAGGTAAACAAATATATTTAACATTACTTAAAGTTAAATAAACAAATTCATATATAATTTTTATTGAACACGTTATCCAAACAGGATTATTTATGAATAAATTCTTTGATGATAGGTATATATTTAAAACGCTTATTTCAAAAGAATACAATTAGCTCTCTTAACTGGGTTTTTTAAAGCTGTTTAAATATCATATATTAAGGCCAAATCTAAAAAAAAAAATATATGCATGAGGCAAACAGGAAATAATTGCAGTCTATTTGATTTCGGTATAGCATGGAAATTTTTATCTTAAAGTGCATTAGCTCATTCCTATTTACTTAAAAGCAAAAGCATTAAATAATTTTCTAAAGAAAGAATTGGCAAAGAGATAAAGCAATAATTTCACCAGCACTTATGAATGAATAAAATGGTTACGTAATACTACTTAGCATTAAATAAACTTCTTAGCGAAATTGGAGGAATTTTATGATTATGCTGAATTATAAAAGAAAAGGCAATTTACTTTATGTTAACAGAATTAAAATTAATACTGAAAACCAAGCACGCTCCTCTCTCTCTCTCTCTTTCACACACACACATTTCACCCCTTCTCTTCTAATTCTTAAATTTTTTAGTGATGCATCAACGAATTCTCCTCAGGAAGTGATAAATAATAAATTGTTTGACCATCCAAGAATCACAATTTATTGCACTCAGGCACCAAGATCGTTAAAAATATGTTAAGTGTTTATACATAAACACTAGCCGAAGGCACATAAATTGCAGCCATTACTGCAAGTAATTAGATGATTACAGAGAAGTGGGGTTTTTTTGCTGACATGTTATGTCTAAATTTATTCACTGAGAAACAGAAACCGCTTATGGATGTTAAATCATAAATTTACGGTTCACCGATATTTTGCCTTGCCACATCCATCAGACAAACATATTCCGTTATTTCCAACTTACGAGCTCCTATTAAAAAAGCTTTATTTCACATTGATTAAAGGTACTTCCTAACCGTTAGAGTATATTTTTAATACGGCACTTTTGCCATTTGCATTGAGTTGCTGATGTCACTTTTAATGTGTAAGTTAAAATATTTCGACTCTGATTTCAAAAGACGAAACGATGAAAGTTGTGAAACGTATTAAGCGAATATATTCTTAATCGTCTTAACTCGCTTTTGCGGCTCTTAATCAACGAATAAATCCCCAGTAATGCAGACTTTATATGATGTATACCACATTTGTGGTGGACCAAACCCGAAGATATCGTAGAACTGAAATTATTCTAAAACTTAATGGAAGTTTTAAAATGTATTTACTTCTTAAACAAAATATCAAGATATGGGTGGAGAGATTTATTTAATTGAAACCTAACAAAATATCAAGGATACTTATCTCTAATGAAGTACCCTGAAGAGAGAGAGAGAGAGAGAGATTCCTTAATATATTTTACTTGGTTACCGTTTAAATTGGTCCGTCTTATATGAGAATATTAACACTTCCCAACTCTCACATATCTATATATTAACATCAATTTGCATTTCTTCACATACTCAATAAATACAACCTTTTCACTTTGGATCTATTTAAATAACAATGCTTTTTGCACATGAAGCCCAGTGGCTGAATGGTAGTGCCTCGCGCTTCTACACCACCGGTCCGTGGTTCAAACCTCGAACTGGGCAAGGTCGACTCAGTCTTTAATCCCTTCAGTTTGTCGATAAATGAGTATCAAGCTTGCTTCGGAACTTAGCACTGGGGGTTTCGAGTTCTCCTGATCTGAACCTCTGCTCATACACCCCAGAGCCCAAGGTCACGTATACTTATATGGGCACAGTAGGCCTTGGCCCTCATGGATTATTACGCCACTGAGTTAAGTTATTTGCACATATCTTGACTCCTTTATAAGTTCTCAACAATGACATAGATACACCAGAGATTAGGTTACGGGAAATCACGCTTGACAACACGCTGCATGGCTTCTTTATATCAACTTACGCTTCTATAATTATTTTTTTTGTAAATTAAACTTCTATCGGAAAGATATTCATCATTCAACGTGACAAGGATTGGTACAAAATTTTCTACAATTAAGCTTATTTTTAAGACTATTCATATTTATTTACTGACTGTGTAAACGTTAGCGTAATATATTGAATACGGTCTTTTAGAACTGTTACAATGAAACTCTATTAACACTTCTAAGAAATATTTAAATGTTAAAATATTAGTACATTGCATATCTTAAACTCAATTTATATCGTTACCACAAAATATTACTTCACAAAATTGAAGCACAGAATTTTATTCTTCAAGCACATTGTTTAGTTCGGAAACTTAGAAAAATAAGCTTATTCAATCATACATGATTAAAAAAATATTTTAAGATTCTTATTAAATTATGAACTGTTAAAATACCTTAAAAGTTATAAAACAGAAGACAGAAGAAAAGTATTTTAAACATCATTTAGAAAAAGTTAACGCATATTTCATCAGATTAAATTAAGACTTTTGTTACTCATTAAACATTCTACGTAAACAAGAAAGATAACAAATTTTAATACTCCTAATTAGAAAAATAAGGCATCTTACTCATACATCTATCTTATAAAAGAAACTCGTAAAGTTATTAAACGGTTCTTTCAAGTAGAAAATGCGCATTAAAAAGAAGTATTCAAAGAATTTTAAAAGATGAAAAAAGCTATATAACAATAAGTATAAAGCTCATGAAATTGCTTCTAATAAGCACTCTTAAAAATATTAAATAATATTCAAACATACCATCTTAGATCAAAGAATTTAAACGTTTTTGAAATAAAAATTGAGTTATATGCATTAATTGTAAATCTATTTTTATCCAAAAGGAAAAATTCCGCAGTATATATGTACAAAATTTGGACCGTTAATTTTTTAAACACCATTGTAAATATTTTAGTCATCAATGAATGTTTCTATAAACTAACCGGAAATAAATGTATAGATATCAAAACAAAATCTATGATTTAAGGGGGGAAATGTTGTAAATATAATTATTTATCGCCAAAAAGAATTTTGAATTAAAGGTTCTCTTAAAACTTTTTTTATTTACTTTATTGACGAAAAAATAACATCTTGGTGACAATGTTCTCAAAAATACTTGAATAAAAATTTCAATGCTTTCCATACTCTATTGGACTGAAATGTTTACTACAAACACGATAAAGCATTTCTTACAAATATATAGATAATCAATTTAGATTCAAATTAAAATATTGTTTCTTACAAAATCTTCAGAAAAAGAGCATCTTAGTTATTGAAGAAAGTGTTTCATTTTTGTTAACAAATGAGAATGAATATATATTTTTATTTTCATTCACATCAAATTTCATGCTTCACAATAAAATAATTTGTAACAAAACCTAAGATCAAAGAATAAACAAAATGTACTCATAAGTCTTTACTGAAACACTAAGTCCCCAATGAATGTTAAAATTAAACATCGAGTAATGTAATGTCTACAGTTAACTTTTTCGAATACCGGGTCCAATTTTTCTGCTATTATTAAAAATATCTGGAATTCATATTAATTGATAAATTATATATTTAATTATATATTCTAATTATTTATATTTTGTTTAGAAAAAAACCTTTTAAATTTTACTTTAAGCTTAGCGATTGATATTACATAACATTGTTTAGGGAGCGTTCGTTAAAAGCCCTCTTAATACCACCTACATATGCATGCATAAACTGTAGGGAAAAATCTTTTATCTGATTATATGCTTAAAATTCCCTAAGTGAAGAGTGTCCTTGTAACAACATTTCTAATAATAATAGCAGAACGTTCCATTCTTTACTAAATTTTAACGTTGATTTTTCTCTTCTTTGTGCCATTTTTAACAGCTTCAAAAAATAAAATTTAAATTTCAAAGACCATTAGGTTTAACTAAAAGAAATAAATGATACGCAGGAAAACAAGTGAATTTAATTAATACCATCATTAGAAAAATTAATTACTTTAATACACAAAAGGATTCATTCTTCCGAGCTGCACTTTTATCTTAATCCCTAAAAAATTACTAACGTTGTTTTTTAAATGTGTTGTTGTTATTTTTTTATAACTTTAAGATTTTTCTTTTCTTTTTTATATTTTTGAAATAGAAGTCAAAATTTCTAACGAGAGATATATTCTCCCGCTGCACTAGAATTTCTTTTCAGAATTATAGAAATAAAAAAAGAGCAAAAAATAATTTTACTTTATTATACGTGTGAGTCAAGTTAAAATAATTAAACATGCATGTCAAAACATCAAATTAATTTTTAAACTGGGAATTTTAAAATGATATTAAATATGTCCATGTATACATTTTGAATGAAATTAAACGTACCACGTGTGTTGTTTTCCTTGCGGCGTACACTCCTTGCAGGAAAGCTGAATTTTACATACAAAGATCGCTTCTCAGCTTGAAATTGAAAAATATTATGGCAACTTTCACGCATGTGATCAGGGTAACCCGATTGGCGACCATATCACCTTTGGCAACAATTTTGGCGTAAAATGGAGCCGCCAAGGAACCATTGAGAAAACTCAGGAATCAACCCTTCTGGAAATTTTCATGAGGCTAAAAACTTCCATAAGGGACTTTTGAGACAAATGTTAAGTCAGTTCACAGAGAGTTGAAGTGAGTGCATGATCAAAATCTGCTTGGGCATTGACTGCGATAAAGCAAACAGACTTTATCTGTCTGAGTTCCTGCAAGTTTAATTGTTCTAGAAAACCGTTTCTGGAACTTTGTAAAGCTTGTTTCATGCTAGTGCGTTTTGCATTACTGTAAATATAATCTGTTACAATATTTTTTATGTACATACGTTGATTTATCTTCGTATAAACATCTGCCCATCATTGTCTATTAATAAATCTGTTATTTTTCAATTAATTGGAGTCTTTGGCTGCTTTTCTCCCACTTACGTTTGCAGTAGTACACTTTTAAATGATATATATATATATATATTCGTTATTTTTCATTGAAGTCGAATATAAAGTTTTGTAAAACTCCTTTTAAATATCCAAGTGTTACAAAAAAAATTTCAGAGATCCACAAAAACATTTAAAATTCAATTAATTGTTCTTTATTTAGGTCGGAACCCATTATTAACATTTTAAAAAGTATTGTAATTCTTAAAAGCTTCCGATGCATCAGAAAAAAACTTTTATGTTTAAGATTCAATTCAATATAATTCCTAAGCATGTTTTAAAAATAAAAGAAGCTATGTTAATTGCAATTAATTAAACTTAATAAATTTCATTTATGTTAAAGTGTTACATTTATGAAACGATAAGTCTGAAATATGAAAAAAAAAATTAAATATTCCAACCATAAAAATAAAATATCATTTGCTAATCTTGTAATATTATTAATACCATACTAAGCATGATTTCATAAAAAGCATAGTCTTTGAGACATATAATTTGTTAGTACATTTAAAGCTCTTAAATCATTTTTTATTAACTTTTCATTTAATCTAAAGAATTTTGAGTGATTAAATATTGCTAACGGAAATTAGTATAACGGTTTACCTCTTTGTTAAGGTAAAGTTTCTCAAACTGTGAGAAGCGTATTAACTCTACGAAAGGGAGCGTGAGCATATTTAAAAGTCGAAAACAAAAGATTATTTAAAAAAATTATTAAATTATTGAAGTAAACAAACAAAAAATATATTCTGACATAATAAAAATAAAATAAAATACACATTTACATTTATATAATACACTTATAAATGTATGAGTACTGCACAATATATTTTATAATTAATTTAACACTCTTTAGCTAAGAACAATTATAATAATTACCAGTGATTCCATTGACATACACATGTCGTATATAAAATTATATACAAAAACTAACACTTGATAATTTGTATGGTTTATAATTAATCCCTAAGCTGCTGATTAAAAGTTACGTGATTCGCTCCCCAATGCAACCGTTTTCTACGTTGGCATGGGTATGTTATCATGGGGAAGGGGGGAGAAAAGGAATAACTAAGCGAATCCTCTGAAATAAGTGCATCCTTCGCAAATACTGTTAATGTCCTTTCATTGCTTTCCAAAGCTTTCGGTATAATTTTATGGATAGCAGTGCACAGAAAAGATCGTACTTCGAACAGGCGTATATATACGTCAGGAAAAGTAACGCTTTAGCTGAGTGAGATGTTTATATACGCCGTTGGTACTTAAAAGGTTTAAATCGTATTGCATCTTTAGTATCAATGTATAGTATTATTGAATTCAATACATTGTGTTATTGTTTGGAAAGGGGTGATGAAAGATATGATTGAATATTGGGTCGCAAATATTGAAACTTTGAGAAGGACAAAAATAACTCTTTCATCTTTTCATATAGTCACTGCCTTTCAGGAATTATCTTTTTGTTTACTTATTCATCTATATCATGGCAAATCGGACAAATTTTTCTTCTTATTGTTTGATATTTTTTCCTTTTCTACACCAATGCAAATAGATAATCAGTACCAATTTAGACAAACTATATTTTATCGTATTTGTCTGTCTTACGATATCGTTTTGTTTTGCAAGAGAAAACTACTAAACTCTTATAACCAAGTTAAAGAAACTAGTTTAATTCTGTATTTACAATTATTCTTCTTATCCATGAATTAAAACGTTTGATTGTGGTATCATAATTGCTCGAGTAAAGTTGAACTTCTGGTTTACAAGGTAGCTTAACAACTCGTCTACCATCGATTAATTTAAAAGATTGATGAAAGTTCGTCAAGAGTTCAGAGTTGTGAGTGCTAAATCTGAGTTTCTCTTGTGTTGGTTGTTTGTATGCTAATGCTCTCTGAGTTTCAGAAGTTTTGTACCACATTGTTTAATTCCTGAGTTGAAGTATATCCACATTAATACAATGAACAGTAAGATTGAAGGAAACTGCTGTATGTAATCGAGGCCCACTAAGTATAGACCCAAAACTTGATGTCACCAAGGCCAGAGAATCCGATAGCCTGACTGGAACATCAGAATATGCATGATGTTTCAATAAAAATCCGAGCCAATTAGAACCTCAATTGATATTTTTTTAGAATGAATCATCAGGTTCAGCAAGCTTAATTCGTTAATTTTTCGCAAGGCGGGAAACATCAGTTGGTGGGGACAGGTGTGATGTACATCTGTTGAAGTTTTCGAATGCAATAACTTCGACTTTAGATTTATCCCAGATGCTGGATAACTAAAATTGAGCTTGGCACTTATGGCTAAAACTAGCTGGAGATTCGAAAGCTTGTAAAGGCCTAATTGAAATGACGGGAAGATAAGATCCTGCGAGCTAGGAGTTAATGGAAGAAGTGTAATCCACTCAGTCCAACTGGTCATACCTCTCGAAGTTGTCCACGATAAGGAGGATGTTGGGAATGAGTTTAAGTCAAAAGTTAGTTGCCTATTTTTGACAACTCTAGGTTTCAAAACAAATTGTCACTAAAATGATGATGTCGAATTCACTCTAATTCAATGCTTACAAAATCAATAAAGATTAAACGTAAATCAAATTAAGAGTACTATTATGAGTTATTATTGATCTTAATTTATTAGCTACGGCACAATAGGTAATTAGATATTCAATTGGAAACTGTTCGGATAAAACTTAAGAGTTTTGTTAGTTACAGAAATTATATAATTTTTTGACATTACATAAAAGACAACCAGCTAATTTAGCTATACAACGACTAAGTTTGTGTTATAACAATTGCACCAAGCTGAAAATGCATTTCTTAATAAAATATTATTTCTACATTATCCTTCTATCATTGTTTTTTCCTTGTATATTATTATTGTCCTCATATAACAACTTCACACGTTACCAATTTTACCTTAAAAATTATTTCACGCGTAAATATTTCATTTGTATTAAATTTAAAGTACAAGAGCTCTATAAATTCTTATTTATCTCTAAAAATAATTCATGTAAATCCTCATAAGAAAAATAATAAGTTTTCTCCCCGTTTTAAAGTTTATTAGGTACGCTGACATTAATATTTTTACTTGGTATTCTTTGTAGGGATTTAGAAAAAAAATTATTCAACACTTTCAAATCTACTCTGATATTTTTAAAGCTGTGTCCCAGAATTTATGAAGTGAAAGGTTAATGTAAAGATATATTAGTGTTTTTAAATCTAACAGAAACTTACTTCGCACAACAAAACAAACAGGAAAAACAATGAACTGAAAAATATTATATACTCTTTAAAGATTACGTAAGCTTAAAAGATTTTGCTCTGTCAAATTATTTTTTTGGCCGCGTGTGAGAAATAACCACCTAAGTGATGATGAAAATAATATCCAACATTTTGCGAGTCCCTATCATAATACTAGAGTAATAAAAAAATTGCAAAGTACTACTGACAAGAAACGCTTACTTTGTTTCCAAACTTGCCGTCTGGCAACTTTCCTGACAAAATAACGCTGTATCTTTTACGCTGTCTTCACGCAACATGTTAGTGAGTATGGATCTGACATGTAAATCTTATCTAAATTTTTAAAACTAAAAGTTTTAAAGCCAAGGAAGGAAAGCATCTTGTCATTATATCTTCTTGCCAATAACCGCCTTTTATTTATTTTATAATGAACATCCGTGTTTATTTTTAGATAAAAATATCTAGACTCGATATTTTTAAAACTCCTAGAAGAATAATTAAAATACTGTTCCATGAAGAAAAATAAAATTAAGTATCATAAACTACAATTTGTTTCCTATCTTATGAATTTAAGTAAGATTTAATATGCATCGACCTCCCAATCTTAAATTAAATATTTATTTTTTAAAAAATGTATTGTTTCCCTTTCTTTGATAGTTAAGCTAATAAAAATTTCAATATTTTTCTTAGAAAGAGTAAAAAAGATCTTGAATTTGATTTCATTTTTGTTTTCTATCTTATCAATATTATTGCTATTAGAAATAAGTATATTTCTCTCAAACACACTAGCACTGCTTCTCTGAGTTAATATTTACTGCTACAATGAAGTTAACTCATGTGTCACTTGGTCGTGGTTCCCAATTAAAAGGCTTATTGCCAATAGCACTTGGGTTGTTTCATAGTGCGTCTTTAATAAATCTTAATCTCACAGAAAAATCAAATAAATAGTAGTTTATACAGTGATCAAACTTCTTTTAGAACTGCTGTAAAAACCATATTATAGGTTTTTTTTTCACTGTACAATTATGCTTAGAATCAAACAGAGCTGAAACTGACCATGGACTCATCAATGAAGAAAACGTAGATTTATAGTGTTTACTCTCAATTAGATCATCCTAGCAAACGTTTCTTTGGATCCGACTTTGTGTTAAGAAAATTTTACGACTTTTCTCAGTTTGGTAATCAATTTGTTAAAATATTGAAACTCCAATGGTATATGTATTAACTTCAATGGGCTCAATTCATGACGGTCGCATGATTAAGACAAACACGTGTTCTTCATTGAATTCAAAACAGACATCAAACTCATTGTACATGTTGTTATGTTTCTAAAACTTGGGTAAAATTTCAAATTTTATAATTGAGTAAAAATGTTCAAATGTTAAAAAATATAAGTTTCTTCAAGAAATTTTGAAAATTTTTTTAAAAAAATCTTTTTTGTTGCATGTTTTTTTTTTTTTAATAAAATGCATTTTGTCTACCTATGTGCATTTTTGTTCTTGAGAAATTTTTATTTTATAAGAGAAAATTTCTGCAAAGAATGAAAATTGGCAACAACTAAGCATATGAACTGATGAGCTGGAAACACGTAATTGTTTTTATCGTGTGACTATGACGTCACATACGTTTTTGAACTGATTGTCTAAAACCACGGGGTTATCATTGTCATGTGATTATGACGCCACATGAATTGAGCCAATTGCCTAGAAGTAGATTTATTTTTAAGGTGTCTAGTTAAGGACAGATAACTATATTGTGAAGCGATAATTATTCCATAATAGCTTGTCTAGGAACACTTCTCGAGTTTTAGAATTACTTCTACTTCTTAAACTGTCTTCGTTAAAAATATTCAACCATCACATCACTTCTAAATCTATTTATAAATGGTTGGCAGAATTTTAAAGATTCATGTAAGTCACTGGGGGCAACTAGAGACCAGCAAAAACTTTTTATGCGGCCCTCCAAGACAGTCAGGAAATCCGCTGTGAACCGAAAATTCTTTCAAGTGTACGATCAAAGATTCGTCTTTCATTTTCCACTATTAGGAAAACAAAGCACCTGAAATTGTTTCTAATTAGAAACCATCTGCAGAGTTTGGAGGTCACAAGGTTTCAGGATTCTAACAGAATTGAGCAAAATTCAATTTTCTCTATTATTCCATTACTGTTGATATTCAAACAGCACCTGAGCAGCTATAGCCTTATTGACTTAAAGTCAGATCAAATGTGAAGGAAATGTTTAATGCAATGACATTAACTTTTACAAATATTTGTCAAATTAAAAATTTCCATGTATGAAGAAATTTGATGTTGAATTGTTGTTTATATGGTAGTCAACAGATATTTGTGAAGAAAGTTTTTCTTGCATGGAGATTGAGAAGAGTAAATATATGCTTTTAGGCTTTGATGAGAATTTCAACAAGCAATCTCACTCCTGATTTAAAAAATATTGTAGAAAAGTATGATATGGTACATTTAATCTCATTAAAAAAAATCTAAAATTAATCTAAATCTATATAAATCTAAAATCTCCTTCTCTAAAACTAAATGTCTACAACAATTTAAATTTACTACAATAAATAAATTGAATAAAATTGCCACTATTTCATTTAGCTTGTATTTGTTAATTTTTTTTTATAAAGAATGTAATAATTTTAAAAGGGTGCGGCCCTCCGGTATTTTCCACATCTAGAATGTGGCCCGCGAGCAAAACAAATTGTCCACCCCTGGTCTAAGTGATACTTCAGAGGAAATAAAAGAATGGATATATACTAAATACAAATTTTTAGCAGCAGAATAATCTATAAAGGTGTATTTCACTCAAGCTCCTTCTACCTTGTCTTGATATGCGATGGAAACACATTGTGAAAATGTTATAAAGTAGCATGTTTGATATAAATGCCATAGGCTAGTATGAGAAAATCACATTTTATGTCATTAGAATTTCATTTTTTTAAAAAATTAAACTGGACTATGTTACGAGCAATTTATTTCAATACCGAAGAACTATTTTATTTTATCCTATGAAACTCAATGCGTACTTAAGAGGAAGTTTAAATACTACTGTTTCATTTTGTCCATAAATAAAACAACCACAATATGTATAACTTTAGAAAAAATTTTCTTATTCATTTCCATGCTCTTTTTTTATACGAAAATACTAAATCAAATTTTATAATATTATTTTTGTTTTTGCTTATCTATAACGACAAACACTTAACATTTAAAATGACATATACGGATAATTTTAAGATGTTTCTACTTTATTTTTATCGCACGTGCCCTCGAAATAGTTTCAAATTAAGACAATCCAACGTATAAGTCCTTTCTTTGCGATTTTTGTGAACTGAGACTCAATATAAAGAAATCAAATACACTGGTGTAAGAAATTAAGATAGTTTTCAGACGTGGTCAATTATCTCTAGAGCTACTGGATCAATTTTAATGAAATTTGATATGTACATACATTGCAAGTATACAGGACAAATAACCATTCAACAATTGCAATACACACGCTTCATCGAGCGTAACACTCGTTAAAGTTGGAAGGTATAAAACAACGGTTGCAGAATAAACAAAAGAAATGGGCTAAAAATGGATATTGCCCCTCTTACAGCTACACAGGCCTCGCAGCGTGATGCCATACCTGAAGTAAGGCAGGTTATCAATTCTTGTAGCAATAGGTCCCACTCTTTCAGCAACGCTGTTTTCATTTCCTGGATGATTCTCGTAGGGGGTTGCGAGTTGCAATTGCCTCCCCAGAGTGCCCCAGAAATATTCTATACGGTTGAGCTATTGAGACCTGACAGGCCAATCCATACGGCGAATATCCTCACTCTCTTGAAATTAGTCGACCAGAAGAGCTCTATGTGACCTGTCGTTATCATTCATTAAAATGAACTCTGGGCTCCATGCACTCCTTAAAAGGCAAACATAGGGCTCCAAGATCTCATCCCTATACCTCACACCAGTCTCAGAGCCTCTTTCATAGCACATGGAGAGGTCTACGGTTGTTCAACATGATGCCTGCCTAATGACTCCCTCCCCATAATTTTTGATTTCTCGGAAATTGGAGGGTAGGTAGCGGGTCATTGGTTCTCTCTATATGAACGTACGGCTAGAATCTGTGTTTAGGCTGAAACGGGACTCAATGGTGAACAAAACAGTCACCCATTGATCCATACTCCAATCTCTATGCTGTATGCATCCTGTTAAGTGAATGAGTGAGTGAATGAATATTAACGTCCCACTGTTCAGCTACACGAGGGCTTTTTGGGGACGGTCCGCGTAATTTTGAACCATGGTCAAGTGACGCGGACGACACCTGAGCTGGCACCTCCCTCTCCTAACTACCACACCACACCAACGGGAGGACGTTTGAGCTCTCGACAGATTTAACGTGCATCGCTCCCCTACACGGCGGATCTTTAGTGGTACTAGGATCGAACCCATGACAAACTAGCCATGATCCGATGCCTAGACCACTCGGCCACCGCGGCCACATGCATCCTGTTAAACGGACTCTCTTGTTCGTAGACGTAAACAGGACGAAAACAGCAGTTCCTCTGGCAAACAACCCTCTCTCAGGAAGTATTTTTTTAAGCAATTGCCCTTGATACACGGGTTCCTGTGGCTGCAGACAAGTAATGAGAGAGCTGAGAAGCTGTAGCTCCTCTGTTACGCTTTGCTATAATCGACAAATGGCGATCTTCTCTGGCCTTCATGGCTCTTGGACGACCTTGCCCAGGCTTTCTCTCGATGAATCCAGTATACTGGAACTATTTCCCTAATTTACACACGATACTGGGTATTAAATTGAACCCTCTACAAATCTGGGCTTGTCGTTGGCCTGCTTCTAGCCTTCAACAATTCGCCACCTTATTCCATCATCTAAACGTTGGTGGTTACTCATTTTTATTGTTACAATTTGAATTGAATCGATTGCTTCCAAATAGCACTAAGAAATTCGCCAAGGTGTGCTGGCGAACGAAATACGTTCTAACTTATACACACTTATAAAGCCTGTTTTTCTGCTGACTCCGCCTACACTCACGTACACGATTAAGGTGCCTGCCTAGTGCAAAATCATCAATTTTAATGAAAATGACAAAAAAAAATTTATTTGATATTTTTAATATTTGAATTTTCTTCTTTCTAAAAATACCTTACTTTTGCTTGTACTCCAATTATTTACGAAGTTATAGCAGTTTTTATGTCAAGTGAGAACAACAAGAATGAACCGGAAGTTAGAAATCGAAACCGGAAGTACTTTGAATTTGAAAGATTTTTAACTCTTTTTCGGAGTTTTATTGAGTTTATTAATAAAATATTAATTTTGGTAATCTTAAAACTGAATATGGTGATATTTTTTTTAAAATTATTTAATAGTTTTTAGTAAAATTTGGCAACAACTTTACAGGTTTGTTGTTATATTTCGATTTGTTTATGTTCTAGCGATTCGATTCTTCGCTCCTCATTTAACTTATTATTTTGATGTATTTTATAAAAAAAACTGTCTTTTTAAAGACAAAATATTGATTAATTATGGCTAAATCAAGATCTGGAAGGTCTAAGAAGCGCCGATTTACTGGAAATCGTTATACCATTCGTGCTACTATTAATGAGAATGATGAAACATCTGAGCTTAATTCTACTGAATCCGCTAGTGCCAAAAAATTGGTATCAAGCCATACAAGTTTGGAAATTTTCTCAGAAAGGTTGTTTGAAACTTATGAAGACAATAGAATTGTCAGCTTGACAACTTTGATTTCATTGTTTGCCATAGTTTGCTGCCCTGATTGTTATTCTCAGGGCTTGGAACTTATAGAAGACTCTGTCAGTGGATTATGCTCACATATGAGCCTAAAGTGCAAAAACTGCTCCTTCTTTAAAGGTTTCCCTACGACAGAGAAGATGACAGGTTCTTATCTGATAAATTCTTCAATTGTTTTGGGACTAAGGCTAATCGGGAAAAGATTTTCAGCTGGCAAAAAGTTATGTGCTTTCCTGGGTTTACCTTTTCTATCAAAACTTGCTTTCCGCAATCAAGAAAGGAAACTGTTGAAAGCAACTGAACGCGTTGCTCAAGAAAACATCAACGTTGCATTAAATGAAATCAAAGGCTCAAATAGTTTCACTAAATGTGGAATATATTGATGGTACTTGGCAACGCAGAGGCTACTCATCTTTGAATGGGTGTGTAAGTGCCATATCAGTTGACACCGGTAAAATTTTAGACATTGAAGTTATGACGCAATATTGCCACATATGCGCGAAAGGCAATAACCAATCATCGAAACATGTATGTTCGAACTATAAAGGCTCCGCTGGGAACATGGAGGTTGTTGGAGCCTACCGTATATTTGAGAGATCAAATGTAAGGGATGTGCAGTACAATGAATACTACGGAGATGGGGACTCGAAAGCATATGAAGCTGTTAAAAACTTTTATGGAATTAAAACAGTAACCAAACTCGAGTGTATAGACCATGTACATAAACGTGTAGGGGGGCGGTTGCGTCAATTAAAAAAATCGATGAAAGGTTTAGGAGGGAAAAATAAATTAACTGATAAATTAATTGACACAGAATCTAGAACTATTATGGAATAGCTATTCGAAGCAATGTAGGTAATCTACAAAAGATGATGAGTTGTGTAATAGCTGCATTTTTCCACTGTGTATCTGGAAAAAACAATTCTTTGCATAGACAGTGTCCTGAAGGATCTGAGAGTTGGTGTCGTTACCAAAGGGCAAAAGCAGCTGGGAGTCTTCTCAAAGAAAATAAGCTAGGACTTCCTAATAAAATTATAAACCAAATAAAACCTACATATCTAAAACTGTGTAATGAAACGTTGTTGAAAAAGTGTCTTCATGGTAAGACACAAAATTGTAACGAAAGTTATAACAACATTTTGTGGAATATTGTTCCCAAAAATATATTTATTGGACTGCAAACATTTCGTTTGGGTGTATTATTAGCTGTGATACTTTTTAATTCTGGTTATGCTGGTATATTATCAGTGATTCGAAATGTAAATGGTTCCCTTCCTGAAAGTGTTGTTCAAGAGTTAGTTAAATTTGATAAACAACGGATTTCAACATCTTTAAGACACTCTTTACCGATTGCAAAATTGTCACGAAAAAATAAGAAAAGCAGCAAGGAAAACAAAAAGTACTAAGAATGAAAAAACAGAAGGCTTAGTATATTCATATGGAGGGTTTTAAAGTACTTCTTTGCATGATTTTTATTCTAATTTATGATAACCTTTGTAATAAACAATGTTTTTTAAGAGCTTTTTCGTGAATGTTTACTGGTAAAACAACACAAATATATTTTGTATTAAATATTTCTTAATTCTAAAATAATATGGTAGAATATATATTTGTTTTTCTATGTAAAATATTTTTATTTTTTAATGCAATAAGGTTTTTTTAAAGTGCTTTTTATGTCTAATCTGTAGTTCGTAAACTATGTACTTAGACTTTAAGAAAAAGTTTTTTGACACTATAAAATTGTTAAAAATATTAAAAAATAAAAGTTTGAAGAAAGTATATAATATTCATAGTTGCTTTGAAAAGGTTTGTTTTTTTATATAGAGAGGTTTTAGGTTTTTTTTAGCAGTATAGTTTTTTAAATTTTGAATTTTAAATCTTTAAATGCATTTTTCTCTGAAACAGCTTTTTTGATATTTTACAACACGGTAAGCATGATATCTCAAAAAGTTCTGTAGATAATTGTTTGAAATTTTGTATCATGGTTCATTATTATAGTATGTATGCTAAGACGTAGGGATTAAGAAAAAACAGCATGTTTACCTTTTTTATAATTTTTTTTCTGCGTGATAAATGTGAAATTTTTGAAAAATTTGCATTGCGTGCACTTTTTGACCTCTAGTTCAGTAATAAATTAAAATTTTTCAAAGATATTAGGTCAGTTCATTAGTAACTGTTTTCTGAGTAAAATTATATGGGTTTTTTAAAATTTTATGCATTAGAATTTATTTTACTATGTTTAACGTAACGTGCAAATAACGTCTAATTTAAACCTAAAATTGGCCATGTTTAAAAAAAATACACTGAAAGAATTTTTTTTTTGCTATTTTTATTAGTTTTCATTTATAAGCAAACAAAAAATGAGTTTAAAAGTAAATTTTCAGCAAAATTTCAAAAAATTGTTTCCGCAACTAGTACCTTAAACATTTGCCGTTAAAAATTTGTATTTTTTATCAAGAAGCAGTGGTCTTTCATATAGTTCACTTCTTTTCATGCAACTCAATAAAATATGCAAATTCTTTTAATTTCTTACACCAGAGTATTAAATTTACTTTCAATGGAGCTACGTACCTAACACTTTTCCTTCACAAATTATATAAATGTTCCCTTGATTCTGCATTTACGTACAATTTAAGCAAAATGTGAGTGAAATATATTCATTACTTTTGGATTTGTTATTGATCAGTCTTACCTGAATGACTGAGACCAGTCAATCGATTCAAAACCCATTTTTGAAGTAATATGTTATGCCCATTATTAAAAGTCATTGCACTCTGCATTCCAATAGGATTAATATTCTACGTATGATATGGAAGTTCAAAGTATGATGTAACATATCAAGGGTTCTTAATTAACCTTAGCTCAAAATTTAAGATCCGTTTTTAATAATTCAATGAATATACCTAGTATTGTTTTTTTTAATAATTCATTGCACATACCAGTGTTGTATTTTTAATAATTCCTTGCATATACCTAGTGTTAACTTTTTAATAATTCATTGCATATACCTAGTGTTGTGTTTTTAATAATTCATTGCACATACCTAGTGTTGTATTTTTGATAATTCATTGCATAAACCTAATGTTGTGTTTTTAATAATACATAGCACATACCTAGGGCTGTGTTTTTAATAATTCATTGCATATATCTAGTGTTACGTGTTCATTTATAATTCATATTAGTTTTGCTCATACCCACATATTTTAACACAAGATACATAAAAGCATAACATATGTGTAAATGAAATAGCAATTAGAAGTTTGAAAATTAGTATGATAGACGTTATTTAAATGCAGTGTAATGCATCAGAATAAATAATAGAATTAAGAAATGAAACATAAATTATCTTCTTAAAAATGTTGGTTACTAAGAGTTTTTATTTTAGGACACAAAACACAAAGTAAGTACAAATAAACTATACATGTTATTTATATTTGTTGTACATCGTAATCAAATATAAGTCAATCCCAATTAAGCAACTTTCTTTACTCGCATTCATAGAAATCTCTTTTCAAACAGAAACGTTATCACTTCCTATTAACTCTATCCTTGTCCTCCTTTGTTTCAAAAAGAATTCGAAAACTATATGTTGCAAGATTATTCTGTACAAGACATTCCCATTTGTAATTTCTATCTAATGAAATCATGTTTATTTCCCCTTAGCTGTACTACCGAAGTCATTGAGTTATTTTTACCTGTTTTCACAATCCGCGAAATGTATCATTACTTGATTTCCTGTAGTGTTATTACTTTTCCGATAATTAACTTACTCAGTTCAGTTAATATTTACTACAATTATGAGATCTAGTATGGATGTCTATGTTGAATTGTGTTTTAAACTAAATCTCTTGTTCCAATAGTGTGCTTATAGAAAAATGTTTTTGAGTTAAGCGATAAATTTAAATTACTAGCAGCAGTACATCCAATTTTGTTAAAATAGTTCTTTTCCGATACAATGTTTTCTTACCCGATTTTTATATTTATACATGGGTATAAATATTTTATTTGGCATATTTTGAAGAGACGAATTATATATAATTTCATTCCAGGATGAAAATAAATATTGTTGCAAAGTTTAATGCTTTGATTTTTACTGAAGTTCTTTGAATTAGAAATTACCGATGAGAATTCTCTGAAGATTGCTAAAAATAGATTGGAACTTATGGATCCATATAATTTAGAGTACCACATAAGAGATGCTGATACAACCAGACTAGATTACATTTTAGAGGTTAAACTTATTCGGAACTCACTGCCTTTGAAGTCAAGACATGCTGTGTCTTCTTTGAGGCTTGTTTGCTTGGGTGAAGACATTGGAATGGGACATAATTTTATGCCTAAATAAATAAAAAACCGAAATAATATAAAAAATGAAGCTTAATTAAGTTTATACATTACTAAAATATCAAAACAGAAATGCTTTCAAAAATAAATGCAATGTATTGATTCTGAATTAGTTAAGAATTTAAGGGTATCCGATTTCTTGTGACAACTTTTTTTTTTAAAATTGCTGATATGGAGATTTTTTTTATGGTTTTTAGATTTGTTTAGTACATTTTAAGTAGAACATGTTAAAATTAAAAAACAGAAAATAAATTATTATTACTAAAATGGGAAAAGTTGGTAAAAATTTACAAAAAATAACATAAACGCAGTCCATTCTGTACCAAAGGTTTATAAACAAATTTTCAATTTTTCAATTCTGATGTGTTGCTATGTTATTCATTTTTTAAATGACTTTCAGGATAAGATATATTTTAATTTTTACAAAAACTAGAGCACTTTCTCTTAATTATTATACGAAATTGCTTAAAATAAAAGTGATTTAACATAAGGGACTGTAAATTTTGTAATAAAACAGTGATTGATAAATCAAAAAGTTAAAATATTTCTACTATTATACAGAACACGTACAAAACATTTGAGTTAATTATTTTCCAAACTTCTTTAGCAATCACTGTGTCCCCGTTTGTGAATTTAAATAAAAACACATTTCGAGTAAAATGCGCTTTAAAGCATGACATCTTGCTTAAAATAATGGCATTGGCTTTTACTAAAGCACTTGTAGTTTCTGTTGTAGTGAACATAAATTAATAAACTCAAGAATTTTTTTAAAAAACTTATAAGATGGTATATAAAATAAAATCATAAAAAAATTGTCAATTTTTGGCAAAATTCACAATTTTAGGGTAGTCGCATACCTTAACTAAATTTATATATTACTAAAATATGAAAAAAAGAAAGGCTTTTAAAAATATATGCAGTGCATTAATTATGAATTAGTTATGAATATAATTTTTAAAAAAAACATTAAATATAAGCAACACAACTAGTAAAGATCTTTTATGGCGTAGTTTATGTGAAAATTTACCCGAATCTGAATTACCATTCAGTAAATAAATGTAAAGTTCAAATATTTCTTTGGAATAATCAAATGTCGTGATTTTAAATTTTATATTGTTTACATCTACATAAATAGAAGTAATTAAAACTACTTACAAATGCAACTTGTACTATTTTTTAACACGCTTTTATAAGTTTCACTTGCATGTAACGGAATCTTAGAACTCGATTTTTACCCACTTAAAAAGATCGGATTCATTCGAAATTTCGCACACTTTTCAAGAACGGATGACAATACAATAATTTCATAATTTTGTTCCATTGTCCTTTTTAGGATCGTCAAGAATAAAGATAATCAGATTTGGCGACAATTGCAGATAACACGTCCAGATTTGGAGACTTATTGCATATATCATTTTTAAATTTAGCGACTTGTTCCATGTACCTTTCCAGATATGGCGACTAATTTCATACATCATTTCTAGATTTGGCGACTTATTTCAGATCTAGCGACTAAAAGAATAAGGTTTACCTAAAGCGAGTGTTTTGAATTTAAAGCTAATTTTATGCAAGTATAAAATACACTTGCGGTTAATAGAAATAAAACAAAAAAAGTGTTCTGTATCTGAGAAATTGGAGGGTGGGTATGTGTTAGCAATTTCTAAACATAATATAAAATTTTTCTGAAAATGAAAAAAAAAAAAAAAAAGGCTCGTGCATGTGAAACGAAATAATTTGCGTTCTAACTGCTAAATATTTTTTTTTATTTTTATAAAGCAATACGTTTAGAAGTGATGATACGAATTAACATGAAAGGAACATGTTTAAAAGGTGAAGAAATGATTGACACTTAATATTACCATGCTTTTATTAACTCGCTTTCTTCAATGTCTCTCCGGGTAGAATTTTGTTATTGATTTTAAACTGTGTGACTTTCCAAGGAGCTAGAGACTTGAAATTTGGACCATAGCTGAGAAGTGGATAACAATGCATGAAAATGTTAAAAAAGAAAACAAAAACGAAAAGGAGGAATTTTATAATTTTTAGTCCGTTATAAAAACATGGTACATTAAAAAAATTTTTAATTCGAACTTTTTCTTCTTTACACACTTTTATTTGTTTGGCCTGTTTAAAAGAGACGGAATCTAATATAACGATACGGGACTCATCCGAGGCCTCGTAAACAGAGAGAATAAAAACACTTCAGACCCGTTAATTAATATCCATTGAAGAGCAAGACTAATTCTACAGCCACGTAATTCCAGCTTCAAATATCAAACTCAAGGAAAAAATTTAACAATAAATAAATGATAGTTTAAAAAACTAAAAAACACGCTTTTATTGTAGTTCGAACTAAAAAAATTAGATAAATTATAGTTTGAAAAAAAACTAAAAAACACGCTTTTATACTGAATCAAACTAAAAAGTAAAAAAATAATTCTTAATAAAGAATAAAATGATTAACGAGAAAATGAATGTCATTGGGGTAAAAGCGTGGGGCGTCTATAAATGTATCAATTGTTATAATTTTTAACTTCTATTCCGATAAGCTGAAATTAGTGTAAAAATGTAGTACAAAGCACCCCACGCTTTTACCCCAATGACATTCATTTTCTCGTTAATCATTTTATTCTTTATTAAGAATTATTTTTTTACTTTTTAGTTCGATTCAGTATAAAAGCGTGTGTTTTTTAGTTTTTTTTTCAAACTATAATTTATCTTTATTTTTTTTAGTTCGAACTACAATAAAAGCGTGTTTTTTAGTTTTTTTCAAACTATAATTTATTCATCATTAAAAAAGGGTGCGTTCGGTTATTCCTTTTGTTCCTATTTATAAATGTTTTTATTTCCAAATTTCATTTTCATTTATTTAATGAAGAAAATTTAAGCCCCCTAAAATGAATATATACGTAATTATTTTCCTATCACTTGTTAATGTAGAAATTATATAAGAGTCTATGTGAGATTAAAAAAAATCGTAAACAGTCAAGAAATATTTTTTTTTCTATATATAACAGCTCTAACCTTTCTGAAAAGACTCAAATGAACAAAATGCATTCAACTGTTATCTTGTTTAAATTAAATATTAACAAACTCCAAATCCCAAAGGGACAATTATACTTTATTTTTTATACACATATTTGTTAGACAGCAAAATATAGTCAACGTCAACGTGTCTTTTTATTTTAAAAAAATTACATGAAGAAGTGACAGGTGAACACTTCCTGTCCACTATCCACAGAGCCCCTGACACGCCCAGCAAGGTCAGCAGCTTATTTTCTATACTTACCTTAAGTAGACTACTTCACAGATGAGTCCACAATTTCTTCGCAGATGGCTGACTAAGAATCTATCAGTTGAATGAAAAGTTGACTGTCGGTACAAGCTTCATCCATCAGAAAAATTAGATTTCACTGATGCGTAAGCGTTATACGGGCCATATGTTTGACTGAGCACTTGAACTGACATGGGAAGTGAGCATCTCTTCGAAACTCTAATTAACACCTATGGAAAGAAATTGAACTTGGATGTGCAGAACGTAGTTACATCTACACATATTGGCAGTCGAAGAAACGAAGGTTAAATAATATAGTACTGAGCTTGTGTAGAATTAAGCCTGAAACATAACAGCTCTCTATAAAAGTAATCTCTTTTCTCCAATTTTTCTAACCCTTAATTGGTTTTTTTTACTAGGGTTTCTAATACTTTCAGTAAATAAAACATAGAATATTAGTTATGAATTTAAGATATTGCATTTATATAGAAAGTGCGTGTGTTTTTGAGTACCTACTCATTATAGGTAATTAATTTTACATTTAATAAATCTGAAAACAATGTAAAGTATAGAAACTATGCAAATAAAGATATATTATTTTCAAACTAATTAAAAAAATTATGGAAGTTAACATTAGAGAGATAACGAAACATTAGTAAGTGTAATAAGATAAAATGACATAGGGTATTTGTCTGCTTGCAGATGACATATTTTTAAAAAATTTTACTATTGTAACATTTTAAATTAAAAAATAACTATTAAATAATGTTAAACGTGTTTAATACTAGTATCATTGAGCGTTTAATTCTATGTATCATATGCATAATTTTTTAGGTTTATTTTTAAATTTGAATTTCTTTCTGAGATATTTGATGAATATGATATTTGATATCATTAAGATAGTTGTTTAAGGGAAGGTTGATAATTCGAAATTAAATTTTTTAAACATTTTCAAACCGAAAATATTATATACAATTAAAATAAATTTTAGGTATAAAAATCTATCTAATAATTTTCAAGTCATTATTTTTAACTTCCTTTTCTTACAAAATTCAGGATTTCTTTAAATTTTAAATAGAAAGTTAATATTTTTCCCAATTAAACAGTTTTAAATAAAAATTATTACGGCCACATAAACTCAATAGTTTTAAAAATAAAAAGATTAAAATTAAAATTTTTGAATTGCTATTTTTTTAAAATGCCCGAGTTTTACTTTAAAAAAAAGATGTACGAAAATGATTATTTGTCTTTCAATTATCTTGAAACTATGTCATCAAGTTATCTTGAAAAGTTCCCGCAAGATAATAAAATACGATGCCCATAAAATATCTTTCTTCGAAGTCACTTTACTTTACAAATAAAACTCCTTATATATAAATCAGCTAATACTTGTCAGTAAACTGCTTGATACACTTTAGGAAATATATACTTTCAGATTTTTTTTAGTGAAAACTGAGGGAATGTGAATTTAATCGTTTGACATACTATGTTCATATTTTTCGTCATTTCATCTAATGTTTATATTTTGTACAGTCAAGTTCTCTCAAAAAATTTTAAAAAAATACATAAAAGCATTCATAATTCAGTAAATTACTAATCAAAATGCACTCAGAAAATTAATTATAACATGACACTTTGCTTCGAGAAGTTTAGCATAGCTTATTTGAAATAAAAACAATAGCCTTACACTCATAATTGTATAAGTAATTTTCCCCCGAATGCAGTGACGCCATGAATGACATTAGTTGAATACAAACCTACTGATTTTATCAATTAGTTCCTTAAAATAGAATAGTCGACACAGCAGAAAATTAGAGTAAAATAATTAACATTAACGCATTTAAATAAAGAGAAATCCAAATTTGACAGTTGTATTTATTTTCTGTTTTCCTAAACGGAGAAATTTATTTACCACATTTGCTACATCAAACGAATTTGTAACAAAATAACAAATACCATAAGATACTAAATGTTAAGTATTATTGGCTCAATGTGTCGTTGATAAATTAAAAAATACATTTCAAATTCTTAATTTTTCCAGAATATACTTGATGCAATGTGTAAGAATGAGAATATTTCTTACATAAAATAAAATGCAAACACAATAATGTTTTTAAATTTTCAAAAGAAAGCAGTTTTTTATCTGGATAATTTAATGACCTGTAACATTGCTATAAAGTATATTTTAAGCATCAAGTATTCTTTTAACTCAGCAACAGATTTTAAAAGTCGTATGTTTGTTCATTTTCACTTAATTCTTACGCTAATGTTTATTTGAAGTTTGGCAACTATCAGTAAAGTTTGCCAAGGATAAACATTTCGGGTTACAGTTCCTAGAAATACATAAGATATTTTTAAAACCTAATAGCAAGTTAAGACGTCAGTAGAAAGTAAACAAGAGGCTTTCAAACTATCACTTACATTAGGGTTACTAACCTTTCTTTAGGTTTACAAGACTTTCAAAAAGTTGAAATAGAAATCGCAAAGTGTTAATAAGAATTCCAAATTGGCGAAAACTTCGCTCAAAAAAGGGAATACAATGTTCCTATTACAAAAGCAACATCTTAATGAGAATTAAATGTAAGCATTGTACTGGAAACTGAAAAACGAAAAATTCCTTGATGCTTAATGTTTGCTTAGTCTTTATTTTTTGCTTATATATATTTTAACATGTCTAACTATCATGAAGTTAATGTCAAGCGCAAATAAAGAATGTTCCACTGGTTAATAGTACCTATATTTCTCACAGTTTAATATTTGTAATTTGTATTCTTACTTTGTACGAAGATCCTTTAAACGAAAAGCCTTTTAAGAAGTTGGTTTATCTACACTATTAAAATTCGAAGGTAAGCAAACATATCTATATACCTATCTATCTATCTATGTGTCTATCTTCTCACGAACCGCACCACGCAGAAACTCGCGGAAGGTACCAAAATATCGGGCACGATCCGAGAAAGCCGTTTTTTTTTCTTTACATTACGATACTACAATTAGTTAAAAAGAAACTAATTAAATACCTTAAAAAGCCTAATTGTTTTACTCCTGCGGGTTGTTTACTTGGTAGAACTTCCATTCCGTTTCGGCCGAGCGGTGATCCGACGTTTTCCCCCATCTTAAAATTGCCATCCAATTTTTGGTGTTGAAATCAGACAAAAAATTAATTACAGAATCGGAAAGATCATTTATTTCGCCACTATACGGTATAATTTTTTTTTGCAAAATAATGATATTTTCTATTTTTTAAGAATTTCTTAAAAAAGGGTTAAAACTGATGCGTTTTTATGAAAACTATTTCTAAATCGCTGCGTATGAATTTGTTTTGGTGTTATTAAAACGATATTCTACACTAAATAACTTCAAGCCTTTCTCTTTTAGTTCCAGTTATTTAAAAAAAAAATTCTAAACCTTTTTTTTAAAGAATTTTTAAAAATCAGTCACAATTTTTACTAAACATTAAATACCTTCTTCGTTTATGAAGGTCATCGCACGAAACTTTTTTTCCGTGTGTAAAAGAATATTATCCGTAATCTATATGAAGATCAAAAAAATTGCTTCAAAATGATGGATTTTAAAAAAAAAATTGTGATTTTCGTAAACTACTGTTTTTGGGAGAAGTAACTTAAACAGTATTTTTTGTACATTTTTTATTTCAAAGTACTTTGTTTTTGAAATTAATGTGTGAAGTTTGAAAGCACTAACTTAAAAATTGTGCCCTAAAAATAAAAAAATTAATAAAAAATACGCGATTTTAGAGTTAGCCAAGCCTTGGAGTCGAAAAATAGTTTTGCGCCAAAGACCTTTGAACTGTTTAACCGTCGATCGCATCTAACTCAAGGGTTACACTAAAAAGTTCTGCCTTAAACAGGGGGAAATCAGTAAATTTGCCGAGTAAAAAAAAATGCGAGTGAAAAAGTTATTTTTGCTTCAATTTTCGTCATTTTTTCTTTAGATAATTTTCAAAATTAAATCATTATAGATGTTAGATTAAGATGATAAAATGTATTCAATACATTTCTGAGACTCAATTAAAATATTTATCAGTATCAAAATTTTTGTTTTCTTTCATAAAACTTATAGTTTATTTTAGAATAAGGCCTAATGCATATAAAGTTTTTTGACATATAATTTCATGATAAAAACGCAAAATTTGCGCATTTTGAAATTTTTTTTTGGATTTATTCAGTTAAATAAGCATAATTTTCTTCGAAAAAAAATAACAGTTTATGTTCACATTATATATTCCTTATTATTAATTGCGTGTTCTTAATATGTCAAAAATCAATAAATTTTTTGCAATACATTTAAATGTAATAATTAATCGAAATTTTTCAATCGTTATGTGAATTTCCCCTCTTCAAATAAAAATTACTTTCAATTTTTACAATCCATTCATCATTAAAACCCATTTTCACTTTCTGCTACGGGTCTCCGTGGTCCAGTAGGTAGCACGACCGGATCATAGCATATTGTACCATGACATATTGATATCGTGTAGCTCTGGGAACGAATCCAAGGAACTCGATTTTTCATTTCTGATTATTTTTCCCACGTAAATTAATTTTACTGATAAATATTTATTTTAACATGATCCTCTGTTATTTTAATGCACTTTTCATATATTTTTTTTTTTTTTTGCCTTCAAAAAGGTTTTTTTCTAATTTTAATTCATTTAAAGTAATTTCTCTCTTCACATCAAGTAGCTCTGCGTTCGAATCCAGGGAACTCGATTTTTTTCATATCTGCCTATTTTTCCCACGTAAATTAATTTTACTGATAAATACTTATTTTTATATACTCCCCTATTATTTTAATACACTTTTCATATTTTTTATCCTTTAAAAAGGTTCTTTTCTTATTTGTATTCATTTAAAGTAATTTCTCTCTTTTTCAACGATTCAAAGCAAGAAAATCTCGATTCGAATCCAGAGAATTTGATTTTTTTTTTTATTTCTGCTTATTTTTCCCACGTAAATTTTCAGTGCTGCCATTACTTAAGCAAACGGTATGTCAAAATTCATTGCTAAATAAACATTTTTAATCAATTTTGATGTAAAATAATTAATAAGTTATAGTTTTGTATTTTAAAAAAATCAATGAATTTAAATGCAAATGATTTTTAAAAAGTTCATTGATCATTTAGAATCAGTGATTAAAAAATAAATGCCAGAAACTATCTTTTTTCTTAAGAATTATTTTGTTTTAGTTTATTTATTTATTTATTTTTTTACAAAACAATGATTTTTTGCATATTTTATGATTTTTCTAAAATGAATCAATATCGTTACGTTTAAATAAAAATGATTTTTAAAACTTTTAGAGTCAGTGATTTAAAAAATAAAAAGTTAAAAACTTTTTTGAACAAATTTTAATAAAACACTCAAAATACGTAAAATTAATAATTTCTTCTTTTACAAAGATAATTGCATGAAACTTTTTTCCCGTGTGTCGAATATTTCAAAAAATCCTCACAATTTTTCTTCAAGATTTAAAATATTAGTGAAATTTTGTAATTTTAAAATTTTATACTTTTCTGTCTTTTTTCAGCATACAACTATTTTTAAAAAGGCTACATTTTCGTTTCCGGGCAATAAAAAATTGCAACGAAAGAATTGGAAAGTGAGTGGGTGATTTTTAAATTCGCACTGTTTGCCTATTCGAGGGTTTTTGGCGACGGACCTTGAAATTTTCAACTATGCTCAAGTGATGAGGACGACACTTGAGCTTTTACCCATCTTTCCTAATTACCACACCAACGCAAGAACAAATTTCGAAAAAGGGGGTTTTTATGACATAGTTAAAGAAATCACTCAACTCGCGCGCATACACACACACACACATAAGTGCTATCGGCCTGAGGGAAACACGAAATTTCCATGGGGATGAAGTTATTCACTCGGTAAAAGCCAGTGCAACGCCGGGCTAAGCGGAGAGGAAAGAAACAAAGAAATCAAAATAATTTCGAAAAATAATATTGGAAGTGCTGAATTTGTGAAGAGAAAGGAAAATGTTAAGCGACAAAGCCATGACACGCACTCACTAGTCATGCACTCACATCGTACGCGTTAAACCCACACATAAGTGTTGGCGTCAGAAAGAAAGGAGCAAATTAACATGGGGATTAAGTTATATCATCGGTATAAGCCCGTGCAACAGCGGGCCATGAAAGCTAGTCTACACTATTAAAATCCGAATGTAAACAAACGTATCTATGTATCTATCTATCTATATATGTGCATCTATCTTCTCACGAATCGCCCCACGCAGAAACTCGCGGAAGGTACCAAAAGATCGAGAACGATCCTAGGAAGCCGTTTTGCCTATTTTTATTCCTTTATTGCAATTAGTTAAAATATATTAATTAAAAACCTTAAAATGCCTAATTATTTTACTCCTGTGGGTTGTTTACTTTTCAGAACTTCCATTCCGTTTCGGCCGAGCGGTGATCCGACGTTTTCCCCCATCTCAAAATTGCCATCCAATTTTTGTTGTTGAAATCAGACAAAAAATAATTACAGAATCGGAAAGAACATTTATTTCGCCCCGATACGGTATAATTTTTTTTGCAAAATATTGATATTTTCTATTTTTTTAGAATTTTTTTAAGAAAAGGCTAAAACTGATGCGTTGCTATGAAAATTATTTCTAAATCGTTGCGTATGAATTTGTTTTCATGTTATTAAAACGATATTCTTCACTAAATAATTTCAAACCTTTCTCTTTTAGATCCAGTCATTTAAAAATAAAATGCCCAAATCTTTTTATAAAAAAATTTTTAAAAATCAGTCACAATTTTTACTAAACATTAAATACCTTCTTCATTTATGAAGGTCATCGCACGAAACTTTTTTTCCGTGTGTAAAAAATATTATCCGTAATCTATATGAAGATAAAAAAATTGCTTCAAAATGATGGATTTTAAAAAAAAATTGTGATTTTCGTAAACTACTGTTTTTGGGAGAAGTAACTTAAACAGTATTTTTCGTACACTTTTTATTTCAAAGTACTTTGTTTTTGAAATTAATGTGTGAAGTTTGAAAGCACTAACTTAAAAATTGTGCCCTAAAAATAAAAAAATTAATAAAAAATACGCGATTTTAGAGTTAGCCAAGCCTTGGAGTCGAAAAATAGTTTTGCGCCAAAGACCTTTGAACTGTTTAACCGTCGATCGCATCTAACTCAAGGGTTACACTAAAAAGTTCTGCCTTAAACAGGGGGATATCAGTAAATTTGCCGAGTAAAAAAAAATGCGAGTGAAAAAGTTATTTTTGCTTCACTTTTCGTCATCTTTTCTTCATATAATTTTCAAAATTAAATCATTATAGATGTCAGATTAAGATGATAGAATGCATTCAGTACATTTCTGAGATTTTGTACATATCTTTAATTTAATAATCCATAAATTACATTCTTTTTTAAACAAAAATAACGAAAATACTTGGAAAAACTCAATAGCTTTTATGCCGATATCATTATTTCAAATAAGTTTATTTGCAATACATTTATATGTAATCATCAAACGAAATTATCAAATTATTTGAATAACCTGTGGATCCCCCTTCAATTAAAAATTTTCAACCTCCATTCTCTATTTAAGTCTATTCTACCTTTCTACTACCGGACTTTATAGTCGAATGGTTACGGCATCAGACCCCTACCTGATGGGCCTGGGTTCGAATCCAGGGAATTCGATGTTTTCATTTCTGCTTATTTTCCCCACGCAAATTAATTTTTCTGATAAATACTTATTTTAGCATGATCCTCTGTTATTTTAATGCACTTTTCATATTTTTTTTTTTGCCTTCAAAAAGGTTTTTTTTCTAATTTTTATTCATTCAAAGTAATTTCTCTCTTCTTCAGTGATTGAATTTACTTGCTGCATCCCCACTGATCTCAATTTTACTTCATTTTCAGTGCTGCCATTATTTAAGCAAATGGTATGTCACACAATTAATTGCTAAATGAGCATTTTTAATCAATTTTATTAGAAAATAATTAATAAGTTAGTTTTGTATAATATACTTTTTTTCGCAGATACGTGTTTAAATAATTTAATTAACACAGAGTGGAATGAAAAACTATAAAATTTAAATTTAAAAAATTTAATGATTTTATCAAATAGTATTATTTTCTTTTTGAATGTTTTTTTTCAGTGAATGTTAGCATATAACTAGGTTTTCCCCCAAAAGTAGATTTTTAACACTTACAAATGTTTAATCAAACATCCAAACGTTTCAGGAGCTATCTGTAGAATTTTTTTTATTAGTATTTATTGATATAATGGATTTAAATTAATACATCTTTTTAAAATCATAGGAATATTTCTATTATTTTATTATTAAATTAATTATTTGTTAATAAAAGAATATCGCCTATAATTTTGGATAAAAATACGTTCTGGAGAGAGACGTTTTTAAGCTAACTGTAAGTAGCGATTGATTGATTAATGAAAACCTGAAAATTTTATTATTTTAGATTCCTAAATACTATCTATCATTAAAAAATGATGACTTTTTTTTTACTCAAGCATCAAAATAGTTTTCTTTTTATTGTTTAAATTTATTATTATTTTAATAAAGCAATATTGTTCTTGATATGTCATGAATAAAAACTTGAAGATAAATCATATATCTGAGGGGAGAGTCAGGGGGAAAATAGTTCTACACTCAAAAAAGCCACTGTAACACCGTGCTGTAGAAAGAGAAATGAAACCTGTTTGACATTAGTAAGATCTGGAAGCTATTTTTTTTTCGAAAAAAGGAATTATAAAGACATTAATATAAAGGAATCACACACATACCAGGAACTTTGATAAAGGAAGGGGAATTTCCATGGCAATATGTTGTGCATTCGGTATGAACCATTTTTATTTTCAGCAGGAAACAATATTCATCAGTGGAAAATGTTAAAGCAAACTAATTAGTTTCGAATGATTTTATCATCTAATTTTGCCCTTGAACTCTTCACTATGTTCCGTAATGATGAAAGGTTCAATGTACCACTCAACGTCCTCCCGTTGGTGTGGTGTGGTAGTTAGGAGAGGGGGTGCCAGCTCAGGTGTCGTCCGCGTCACTTGACCATGGTTTAAAATTACGCGGACCGTCGCCAAAAGCCCTCGTGTTGCTAATCAGTGCGACGTTAATATTCTCTCACTCACTCAATGTATCACTCATTTGCTTTATAACATGTAAATAAAGAAGTCAGATATTCATTCTGAATAAAGGTAAATTACATTTAATATCAGTTAGCTTGATTGCTATTTAACAAAAATATTTGTTCTCCTTTATCCGCGTTTTTCAATTTATTTTTACAAGAAATCATTTTATTTTCAACCCTTTAAAAAGATAATATTAATTAGAATTATCTTTAACAATTTAGCTGACATTCAAATCGATTTTATTCGAATTCCGATTGTTTTTCTGCATTTTAATGCAATAAATTTTCAACATGAAGTGTCCTTCAAAATCACCTTCTTAAAGAGATAATAAGAAACGTTGACCCAATAATTTACTGAAAGGTTGTAGCTTGTGAATTAATTACGAACACATTCTTTGTTTCTTTGCATCTATAAGCACTGTTCAAATGAATGAAGGTGCCATTAAAAAGAAAAGTAATTGAAAAAAAAGATATATATAAGAATTTTAAATTAACTTATCTAAAAAATAAAAATTACCTTATATTACATTATTAAGCAATTTTAGAAGAAATCTGTGTAAGTCCCATGAGAATTAAAACAATAGGAAATGTAGTTCAAAAATAGAATTACTGTGTTTCATCACTGATAAATATAATTTTTTTATAACTGCAGCTGGTTCGCTATACTAACTTGGTATCTATTTTCAAGAAATAAAGGAAGCTGTCTTCTTTCAAATTATATTATCCTTTAAATAAATAATTAGATAAATGTTAGAATTTTCTCTTAGTAATGTTACAATAGGTACAGCTTTAAATGATAATTCAATATTACAATGAGTGGCATTACAATGAAAACGAAGAAATCCGGCTAACTTAGAGAGACAGAAAAGAAAATTAAGTAATATTTAATTTGATATAAAGCATAGCGAAGGCATAGTAAGCTCAGTAAATTCTAGAACAATCATGAGCATCAAAATGGTAAGAATTACGAATCATATCTATGCACACAGATAATGAGAGAAAGCATGACGTACAAAGGGGCGACTTTTCATTCTTCGTCAAACATTTTTCACGGTTCTTCCTCTGAACGCGATTTTGGCTGACCAGGCAAGGGGTGTACAATCATGTCCAGATGTATTCGTTTGATGAGAGATCAGGGGGAATGTTGTACAAGGAAGCATCTGTGTGCATCTTATTGAGCACGTTAGCTAATGCATGCAATATGTGGTCACGAGTTATCCTACTTATAAAGGACCTTGGGCTTCCCCCGAAAGAAGGGGAGTTTCACCGACCGCAATGCATCATTCACATATGGTTTGCCTGTCATAGTGACATGAATACGAACAAAAAGTAACCCTTTCACACGCGGTGATGCTTAAAGTTCTACGTGGTGTTCCGCATTTTCGGCCGAATGAGACCTGTCAAAGCATCGATGCACGGTGACTATCATTGGACAAACAAAAACGTGACTTCTTCGTCTGAGAATACAAACCATTGCAAAATGTACTAAAGTCAATGGGAGTCTTACTAATGGACACTATTAGTGCAGGTTACCAGCAACAAATCGAAGGTAATGATTCCAGTTGATATGGGAATATCAAGGTTTTCCTACACCTATTGCAAGATGGGGAAATAAATGGTTTACTGGATCGCAACATAATGCAGTCTGACGTCGCCCTAACCGCACGCACTAGCACCCTTTAAATTTGCCACATTTCTTTACTCCAATCATCCTTGCCATAGATTACACATCGTGGACTCGTCTAGATCAGGGGTGGGCAGACTTTTCTAGGGTACGGACTACTTTTCATTTTTCAGTGTGTTGTGGTTCACCCAGTGTCAGTGGCGCTCACAAGTAGAGGAGGGAGAGTCCACGGGTCCGGGCCCTCTCTCATAGTCATTGGTTTTTTCCCCCATTGATTATAAACCCCATGTATATAATACGAAAAACTTTATTAAATATTTGTTATAAACAATTTTTATCAATTAATACTGATTATTTATTCAATAATTTATTTTTTACTGTTTTTTGTTCCCAACAACCTACAAAATCAAAAAAATATGTTTGGCTGCGTATTGGGGTATGATATGAGAATGGTAGACTTTTGACCCTCACCCCTTGAAAATTTTTGTATGCTCCCAGTGTCGTAGGTGTGGTGAGGTAGGAAAAGGTCTGCAATATTTTAATAATAAGTGTGGAATATGTAGTTACTACAGAACTAAAATTTTAAAAAAACTAACACTTTTTTAAAACCGCATTTTTGAAGCAAAACGCAAGATACAAACATACAAACATAATAATAACAGCCACAAATATAATAATATAAAATGATATATTTATTGTCAAACAATCAAAACACATACAAAATAAAATATTTTTTTATCTGAATTTAGTTTTTGGTGTTATAGTCAGTAGAAGACTTAGTCTGCATACTTCAGCCAATCTTGAATATTTCCGTCTATAATTACTAACTGCTAAAATTTTCAGACAATCACCAAAATATGTTTTTGTGGTCCACCGGTCGATTGCGATGGAAGCAATGTCCACCCCGGTTCTAGATGGACCTCAGCTAAAACTTGTTGCAACCTGTCCTCACTATAAAACTCGTAAATTGTTTTGTCTGCCAGAGCTGTCTTTTTTTGCTGATGGTTTAGTATTTTCTCCTAGTTTATGTGTCCTCCTGGAAAAAAAACCACACAAAAATACTCTACAGTGATTATCCTGGTAGAAATAACCTCACTGATATTGATTATTCTACAAGTTCCCTCCCTTTATCCTATTCAGCGTATACTGAAAAGCTGCAAATTTCGTATCATTTGAATCTACCGGTGAGATGTGTAATTTTTTATTAATCTTTCTTGATTCTGCATTTTCAATGCCATCTATTATAGGACGAAAAAATGCATTGAGTTATTCGAATAAGACAAATATTCGTAAGATTGATGCATTTGTAAAGAAATAATTAATGAATTGGAAGAACATAATATTTTTTTTCAAAAGGCAACTTATTAGATCCTAAACGTAACCAATTGGGAAATGATTTGAGAATGGTATTTGAAAGGGTTATTAGTTTCACCAAGACTCAAACTCATGACTCAATGGAAGAGACCAAGAGTTAGCGGCAGGACCACTCAATTATTTAAGCCACAATAATAAATAAAAATAAATGTTTAAACAGCATGTCCTGTTTCGAAATATATAAGCTTGAGTTTACATAAAAGGAAATCAACATAACAGGGCAGAGAGCATCATAAGCGTATAATTTTACTGTAAGATAGTCAAATGGGACAACCAAAGGGTTTGTCAATAAATGTAGTTTAATAGATTTTTTTAACTTAACAAGGTAAACGAAAAAGACGTCTAGGGTTAAATCTATACTTTCTTTATCACCCCTTAAAAAACTATAACTTTGAAAAAATTAGCTGAAATCCGTGAAATGTTTGTGATGTGTGTTTTAAAATTTTCAAGTTTTAATTCATTACTTCGGTGAAACCAGTTTGCTTTTTTGAGTATTAAACATTATTTGATATACGCGCGTGCTTTCTTGAGTGGGAATACTACTTGATTTATTTTTGAAACATTTTTATTATACACTGGTGTGCAAAAATTAAGGACGAGACGGTTTTTTCAATATAACTTTGTACAAAAGCATTCCAAATCAACACATTTAATACCGTAAGATCCCCAATACGTAAGGACATGAGTAATGTAAGCAACACTTACTAAAAGAGAAATCAAAGGGATAAAAAGAAGTTTTATTGAAAAAGTAACATGGAGCGCAATGCGACTGAAGGCCGAAACATCCCTGTGATGGGTGTCCAGCAAGAAATATCAGGTCTTTAGTAGGGGATATGATCTCCCCTGACTGCTAGGCAGGTTTCACAGCGTCTGCCCATGCTGAGAATGAGGGTGTCAATGAGTTGTTGAGGCATTGCTGCCCATTCGTCTTGCAGCGCCAATCGAAGCTCCGGAATCGTTACTGGTGGTAAGGTACGAGCTGCCAAGCGTCTGCTTAGAAAATCCCATACATGCTCGATGGGATTGAGATCCGGAGATCGTGCCGGCCAATCCATACGTTCAATATCCTCACTCTCTAAGAGCTGTTCGGCAGCTACTGTGCGATGACATGGTGCATTGTCGTCCATGAAAAGGAACTGCTGACCCATAGCGCCTCTAAAAAGACGCACATATGGAAGAAGAATCTCGTTACAATAACGGGTCCCGTTGACTGAACCTGCGTCGAAGATGTGAAGGTCTGTACGACTACCAAGCATGATGCCTCCCCAAACGAGAACACCGCCACCTCCATACCTGCCCCTTTCAATGATGTTCGAGGGATGATTGCGGCTTCCCCGCTCTCTCCAGATGAGTATGCGATGAGAATCGCTACTCAGACTGAATCTGTTCTCATCTGTAAAGAGTACTCGTCCCCATTCATTGTCTCTCCAATTCCGGTATTCCCGGCACCACAGAGAACGCCTTCTCCGATGGGCAGGCGTTAGAGGTACACACCGTACAGGGCATCGTGCAAACAGACCACCACCGGGCAGTCTTCTGGCCATGGTAAAACGCGATATCGGTCGTCCAGTCGCCTGTGTCGTGTGTCTAGCGATTTCTCCCGCTGTCTGCCGCCTGTTTCTTCTGGCCTGTAAGGCAATATACCGGTCATATGCGGGTATGGTTCCTCGTGGACGACCACTACTGAACCCCCGGATAGCTGTTCCTGTAGTTTGAAATTGTCTCCAAAGTCGTGAAACGATGCTGTGAGCAATTCCGAACTCTGCAGCCACACTTGTCACACTGCGACCTTCCTCCAACTTCCCAATGATTCGACCTCGGGTAAAAGCATCCAGATGTCGTCTAACAGATTGATTATTCGCCATTTCTCGCTGAGGCAGCAACTCGGTGCGATTTTAACTGCTATACGGTGTGCAATCTCTTTGCCAGAAATACTAATCTTACACCGACAACATGCTTTACTACTCAGACACTCCCCCATTACGTCTACCTGCATATCTGCGCATGTGCTACCGTACATCACCTCACTTAATCTCCTGATTGGTCTTTCTGTCCGCTCTGCCTCTTCGTTCAGCTGATATGCTAATTTTTCGACTTCGTCCTTAATTTTTGCACACCAGTGTATTTATAGCCTCTAAGAGTTTCCCCCAAATTTTCTGAATTAACAACAAAGCCCAGTTTTTACCTTTTATCAATTTATTATTACTTCATGGGATAATTTAATAATTATTAATTCAAATTTATTATATAATATATATTTTTTTTGAAAAACTCCCGTATTTTTTATTACAAAGACCATTCTCGTTATGTCAATAGCTTGAAGCTTAACTTTTTACTTTCGTTTAATGGGTCCCTTTTCTTTTTCTACTTTTATATACATTCATAACCACGACATGTTTTTAATATAAAATGAACAATTTTTATTAGTTTTATTTAATTACTTCAGCCATTGGAAAATATTTACACACTAATGATTTATCCCAAAATAATCTAGTATTAGCTTTAGTTATCGCATGGCTTTAAAATATGTATCTAGGCTTAAAACTGAACAGATAAATAAGCAAATATAATATAAATTTAATGGTATGCTGTTCAAAACTATGCATATTAAAATACTTCAATTGAAATAGGATATTTGCATGATCTTCAAATATAAAATGTTCTGCCTAATTCGGTAAGTTATTTCTTCGGCCACATATTTCTATTCTTTGACTGACAAAATGGGGAAAAAATTGTTTGAAAAATCATCTCTTTAATGGTTTATGTTAAGAAAAAATATTAATATACTCTTTTTATAATGAAGGGGAGACAGAATAATCTAATTGGTAAAAGTGTTCAATTTATTTTTTCAATTTTTAAAAAGTAATTTTCTCCTACTCATGCACTAAATCGATTGCTTATTAAATACACTTTTATAAAATTTTAATTATTAATAAATAAACTTCTTACTCTGTACACTTGACTAATCCCATAACTTTTTAGTAAAGCATTGGAAATTTTAAACATAGAAGAAAAGTATTCCGATTATAAAACTCCGTATTTCTCCAACATACTCCAATTACAGCTGTTCATCTACAGTACTGTTAATTTTACTAGTGCATTAGTGTTGATCGAAAAAAACTTTTTCAGAATTTCAAAACCTACCTATACGACAGCGTTTCTCAAACCGTGGAGCGGTTTGCAAACCGTTCGCTCCCCTCCCCCTTGGTAGATTTATCATGACCCCCCTAGGGTCATGATAAATCTACCAAGGGGGAGGGGAGCGAACATATAAAAAAAAGTCAAAAATAAAATAATTAAAAAAATATATTAATTTACTGAAAGGAATTAAACAAAATACACATTCCAAGATAATAAAAAATACGCATTTTCAATGATATAGCATACTTATAAATGTATCAGTTCTGCACAATGCATATCATCATTAATTCATCAATACTAAATTAAGAACAAGTATAATAATTACTAGTGACCCCGTGGGCTTGTGTTGTACAAAATTATGTGCAAAATTTATTAATTATCTTAATGATTTGTACAGTTTATAATGAAAGTCGTATTGTAGCTTTAATGTCATAGCACATTATCATTGAATTCAATGCATTATTATTATATGGAGGGTGATGTCATGAAAATTATGATTGAAAATTGGGTTGCAAATCTTGAAAGTTTGAGAAGCACTACTATCCGGAAAAGATGTTATGTGGTACATAAGTAAAATTTAAAAAACTAATTTCTATGTTAATTATTACAATAAGGCGAATGAAGTATTGATATTTGCGCTTTTTTATAGTAAAAAGTCAAAGTAGTTTTTATTAAAGAAAAACATTTAACATTTATAAAAACTTTTTAACATTTATTGAGATGAGAGGTCACATACTAACTAGTAGCGTTTGCAATCCCGTGTTATAATTTAAATCCCGGGATTTTGGGATTACATTATCCAAATCCCGGGATTAGGATGTAGCTATTATGAAAAATACTTACACATTAGCAAGTTGAAATTACATAATTAAAAAATTGCTTTAATATTAATATTTATTAAAGCAAATAAAAAAAAATTTATTTCATCATAATAAAACTGATGAAAAAGGTATATAATGAAATTTAAAATAAAAATTATTTGTTTTTTTCACTTCTTGTGTTTTTGTAAATAAACTTTTAAAAAACACAGCTCATCCAGCTTTTCAGTGTTCAAAAGGCTTCTTATTCTTGATACAAATTGTCCTACCAAGAAAATGCTCGTTCAGACTTACTAGTAGGTTTTATTGTCATTAAATAGGAGTATGTTCTTTCCAGGTTGTCGCCATGTCTCCCTCCATTTCCAAAAATAGACATTTCTTTTTGAATTTCGAGGACAGTGCCTCAAATCTAATAGACTGTATTGGTGCATATCCCTCTTCGACAACTTTATCTAGTTTTTCTGTGACACTTAATGGTTTTTACGTACAAATTGATTCAGGTATTGAATCAGAATATGCAATTCCAAGTGTTACTTCATTTGAAATAGAAGATCCAGTTGAATGAGCTGTTAGTAATACAGTGGTGTTCGAAGCGTCAAGTCTTTTAAGCAGGTCCACTATTAGTTTACGGCATTTAATTGAAGAAGGAACTGTGACAAATCTATTCCTGACGTAAGTATAAGAATTTTCCACAGTAACGTGTTGCATGTGCAAATGTTTGCCAGTACATCACGTGATTCCAACCTGTCACCGCTTGTTTATGAATTTATTCCATTGTAAACTAAATATTAAATGCAAAAAAAGTAAAATGCGTCTAGTAGCCAAGTACTCAAAGCTTACAACTCTCTGTTCTGTTAGATTATTTTTTTTTGATATATTTATCAATACGAAAAAAAGAATTGCATAAAAAAATTCTTCGCTCATATTTCATAAAAAAAGAATATCAATTTTCTGAAAAATTGAATTGTTAGGAAATTTTTATGAGAAAAATATTTCAAAATATAATTCAGGAAAAAATTAAATTGATTATTTAAGTTGTAGAAAAAGTACTTTATCTCTCTTGAGTCTAAAACGATCTAACCAAACTTAAGTTTCAAAATTCAAAATTTTTGTAGTAATATTAAGTTTTAAAAAAGTAATAAATTTTATTCTAAAGTTCGTATTCTACAGGGTGGGGCGTGGGAACATGCTTTATTGAAAATGCAATAAAACATACTACATGTTTCATTGAGCTTTATTGCTATTTTCCGCCTACCACACAGCCTTGAATTTTTGAATTTACATAGTTTTAAACACAATGTCTGTTAAATGTCGCCTTCCCTTATAAATACATTTATGCAGTCGATTTCGAAAACTTTGAGCCACCTTCTCAAGCATATCGACAAGGACATTATCAGCTTCGGCTCGGATGTTGTTCCGTAGGTCTTCCAGGGTGTTGGAGTGATCTATGTACACCAGGGCCTTGAAATAAGCCCACAGGAAGTAATCAGGAGAGGATAAAACAGGTCATCACGCTGGAAAGTTTACGTCCCCTCGCAGGGAGATCAGTCATTCGGGGAAACCTGCTCTTAAAACACCCTTAGAAATACTGGAAGTGTGGGGTGGGGCCACATCTTCTAACTACACGTTATCCAGATCCCTTTCTTGAAGAGCGGGTAAGAAGAATTGTAGGAACATTTTCACATACCAATATGAATTGACACTTGAACGGTCTTTAGAGATATCTCCCGTTGCTCAGAAGACATCCATTCACATTTAAGCACATTTCCGTGGAGGAATATTGAAGTGTGATGACGAAAGGCACGTTGCACTGCAACCACAGACCGACCGTTCGAGAAATACACCTCCACGGCAAAAGCGCCCTGCTGTCTCAATCACAACATGTTTGAGAGAGAGACGGGCAGAAATACAAATATTCCACTTCACCCTTTCCACCAAACCTCTCTCTACGAACATCTCAACAACATGTTCAAAAAAAGAAAGTTTCAGCACCCTACCCTGTAGAGCATATTTTTCACAAAGTAAGTTCATATATTCATATTTTTCCCATATAAGGCGATCCACCCTATTGCATATTAAACGAGGGTGGGTCGGAAAATAAGTTTCCCCTGTCGACTGTGGTCAGAGTTGTGTATGAAAGTCAAAACATAGAAGGAGACATTAAAAATAAGACATACCTTTACTTTTCTGCGTAAGTGCCAAGTATATTAAGACATTTGCACACCACTGGATAGGCTTCAAAAAAGCCCTCCAGGAAAACTCGGGTTTTTGCATACGGAAGCAGCGTTTAACGGTTTGTTTGACTTCAGCATTGCTTCTAAATCTCCTTCAGGCAAGATTCTTCTTCAAAACCAGAAACAAATGAAAGTCACTTAGTGCAAAATCAGGACTGTATGGCGGATGGTGTAGGAGCTCCCAACCAATAGTTGCAATATGGTTTTGCGTTGTCGTTGCCGAGTGTAGTCTCACATTGTCATCAAACAACAGAACACCAGATTTGAGGAGCCCAGGTCTTTTTTTCCGAATCGCCTCTTTCAGTTTTGACTGTTTATCACAGTACCGCATAGAATTAATGGTTCCAACCTCCAAATTCCACGCAAAAATAAACGCTTCTTCCGTGTGCAAGGCCCTGAGTTTTCCTGCAGGGTTTTTTAAAGCTTATCAAGTGGTATGACAAATGTCTAGTTGTACTTGGTACTTATATGGAAAATTAATGTTATTTCTTATCTTTAATGTCTCATTCTATCCTTTGACTTTCATACTCAACTCTGACCACAGTCGACAGGGGAAACTTATTTTCCGACTCACTCTCGTAGGATAATTTGAATTTTAACTATATATTTGCTAGCTAAAGTATTATTTTTACTAAAGTCTTGATATTTATAAAACTACATAATTTTTAGACTGAATTATGTGTGATTGTAGACAATTGTTTCAATAATAACCATTTAACGAAGATAACATATTTTCTGTAATTTTACATTTTTTTTTCTGGCGTGTGTCATTCAATCTTTATTATGCATACTTCTTTCAAATTAATTACTACTTCAAATTTCACTCGTCAATCGCAGATTCGTAAATATAACAAATGCACATAAAATAAATCATTAATCCGTGACATTTTCAAGTGCGTACAGAGAGAGATAATTTTTTAGTTCTTTTCATTCATTTGATCATATTTAATTTTCAAGCAGAAAACGACAGGCCTCCAAAAGTAATCAACCATGAAGTCACTTTAATAAATGAGAGTATTGTTAATTATTTGAGCAAAATAAGAGATGCTCTTGCATTTCAAACCAATCAACATATATGCTCATTTTTATACTTTTGTTTGACATCTAAAAGTGAACAGCTTTATTAACTTTATTACTTTTCTATTATATTTTTAAAACTTAGATTGAATCGTTCTGATTAAAACTGGGTTGTGCTAGAAATACTTTTAGGAAATCGAGTTCTAAGGAGCAAAAATTATTTGAAATTGTGTGGAAATATGCTTTTAAAGAGATGTTGCTTCAGAACGTAAATCAAAAATTAAATCATTGCTTTCAAGGAGACTCGCAGAGAATTTAAAAAACATTTTTAACGAACTCTAAAGAGAAAATTTTATGTAAGTCGTACTTAAAAGCTTCACAAAAAATTTTCAAAAAGGAATTTTGTTCCTTAGTCAAATGATAAAGACAAAGCTAGTAACGTCCTCAATAACTTTCCGCACCACGTGAACGTGAGGATAATGAACCTCGACAGATTTAATGTACATCAGACCCTCTATACGGAGGAATTGCAGTAATACCAGGATTTAAACCTACGACTCGAAAACATGGGCTGCAAGTTGTGTTTAAATTTAACCCTTTAATTGTCGCATAATTTTACAGAAAACTGTCAAAAAGGGCTCATTTTTTTTTCAAGAAAATTACATAAAACTAAGTGTATGCGCAAATTATGTATTTGTTTTTAAATTTTGCTTAAATTTTCAGCTTGAAATACAAAAAGTTAATTTTTTAAGAAAACCCAGCATTTAGGGTTATTATGACTGAATGTTGGTTTCCCAGCAAAGAGAAAAAATTTAAAATACGTGTTTTAAAGAATAAAGGAATTTTTTTTTACACTTATGCATAATGTAAATACACATTAGTAATTTTGTCTTGTGAGATAAATTTCAAAGCATGATATACAAAGGCCAACATCACAGGTTGTGAGTATCTTCTATTTGAAGTCGCTCCTTCACCGTCCTGCCAACCTAAGGGTATGGGGGAAATAAAGCATCACCATAAACTTCATAATAATTATTATTTTATTGCTATTCAAGCACACAAATCAACCGCAAATGAAACTACAAGAGGAGACCCTAGGAGTGATATAAAGAGAGCAATCTACAATAAGTAAACAAGTGCTAGTAATCTGCTCAGTTTAATCTAATCTACTCTATCTTGGATTATTAATCCTCAATCCACTAATTTATTATAATGGCAACTCATTCCTTCTCTCACGTTGTTCTAATGAAATAAATCTCACCTACATATCACCGTAACAGCTCCTCTGTTCCTTCTATCTTACATTTACAAAACCTTGACTTTATGTAGTCAAATTAATCTACATATCAAGGTTTCTTCTTGAGGGATGGCTGTGAATTTACGCGGAAGCTAGCCCCAAAGTTTACCCAAGAGGGTTATTCAGAAGGTCACGTATAGATCCGTCAATACTATACAGATCCATCATCACTGCTCTCAGATTCATTAACCGAACTTTCAAAACAACCATTTATCTCAGAATCTCTCTCAGATCCATTTATACTTAAAGTAGAACGCGAGTCACACACTTCATGAATAACTCGATAATGTATACAATATTAAGAAATATATATATTTCATCACAGAACACAACCCTAGTGTATTCATGAAGAGCGGAACTAAGTAACTGAGCTATGGTTACAAAAACTAATTGCTAATATATATGTTTGATTGTGTTAAAATTAGTTTAAAATAAAATAACAATCTCTAAGCAAACTACTAATAATCTGGTATTGCCATCTGGTGAGAAATGAAGAGGATTCCGGGCATAAGAAATATATCGTTTTAATCTTCTTACTGCATTCCTTTTAAACACTCCAGCCCAGAAACATTGCGGGTGTGAGAAATAGAAGGCAAATTTCACCTCGTGATTTTGACGGGAACGAGAAGGAAAAGTTAAAATACAAACTTATTACACTTTCAAACCCTTCACCGGTCAACGATACGCTTCATTATTAGAGCAATCCGTTATTCCGACTCGTTAATTCAAGGCGATGTGATACAAGCGCAGTATTTGTTCAAGATGATGCTCCTTCTCACATCGCCCGTTGTGTGAAACGAGTACTACGCTGCCATTTCAGTGACGATCTTTAATCAGTATTTTCCTACACCTTGGCTTACTAGATCCCCTGACTTAAATCCTTGTGACGTTTGGCTGTGGGAATACCTTAAGGCCAAGGTTTACCATAATCCTTTCACATATATATCAGACTTCAAAGAAAGCATAGAGCTCATGTGGGTAACAATCCCCATTCATGCTGCTTTTAACTGTCAAACATGCGATTATACGCTTCCGGATGGTAGCAGATAATGGTGGTCAACATATCGAGCATGTTTTGTAAACTTTTGTAGATTATTTTTATGTGTTAAATAAAGCTATGAAACGCCATCTAGGAGTGGTTTTTGAAACTCATTTTTTTCCCTCGATAAAATTCTCATCATTCCATTCAGCCGTTACCCAATTTTCCTGCAATTCCGCTGAATAGTTTTTACTACAGACTGCTTAATTATGGACAACTGGTATGTATTAATATCTTTACTAACGCTACCCCGACTTAGCGAACCCGGAGTTACGCGATTTTCAAATCTCATCGATTCGTCTTTTGTTTGAGCGTTTCACAACTCGATTACTTACTCCCCGCTTCCTTTTCAGCTAATGTACATTTTGGATTCGACAGGATTCAACGCTTAGCTATAAAATTTATTTTGTGTTAGTTATTCCGTAATGTGATTGAAGAAGTTATGTGCTTGTGTGTGTTGATCTTCCCAGGCAAATAAATTGGGAAGTGGATAGTTATGAGGTTCATGAACTGCTGAATTCCCGCAATCAGGGGCTGACAATCGATGAGCTCACAGAAATGCGTGAGCAAGAGAAAGACCTTACAGAACTTGAGCCTTTAGATCCAGTTCATTCAGAATATAGAATAATGGTTGGGAATGTGTGTGTGTGACAGAAGGCTTCAGTTCAATTGAAAAATGGTTATAATTTTTTGAAAATATAGACTGCAACAAAGAGCTTATTTTTGAACAAAACACGATTTAAAACAATTATTAGCATCTTAAGAGGAAATTTCGGGGGGAGAAAAAAAAATGTTTGAGCCGACAGACTATTTGCTAGATTCTGTGAAACCACACACACATCTACATCAAAATAACTGCTGCTTGCGATTTTGTATTTGTGTTCTTGAATTTAATTAGTTTTTTCTTTTTCTAAATTATAATTTTATTTTGTCTTCGGCCCCAACTAAAAATAATTTATATGCGAAATTATACCTCGACTTACGCGGTTATCACTCAGTCCAACCTATCATGTAAATTCGGGTTATTACTGTATATATCAGTGCTTCTCAAACTTTCAAGTTTTGCGACCCAATTTTCAATCGTAATTTTCATGGCGCCCCCCACTATCCAATAATAATGCATTGAATTCAATATTAATGTACTTTGAAGCTAAAGCTACAATAAGTTTTTAATTATAAACTGTACAAATTATCAAAATGTTTTACATTTTGCATATAATTTTGTACTATATGACAAATCCATGGTATTACTAATAACTATTAATTTTGTTCTTAACTTAGTATTGATGAATTAATGATCAAATACATTTTGCAGTACTGATACATTTATAAGTATATTATATCAATGTAAATGCGTATTTTTTATTATCTCAAAATGTATTTTGTTTTGATTCCTTTCAGTATAAACTGTTAATTTTTTTAAATCTTTTATTTTCGATATGCTCGCAACCCTCTTGTAGTATTATCCCGCCTTCCTAGGGGTTCACGCATCATAGAGAAACGCTAATATATATATATATATATATAAGAGCAAAAAGCGATAAGAGAAATACATTTGAATTGAAAGGGGTACAGATGAATTGTAAGCAGTAGCTTCTCACATTATTCCTAATTTCACTTACTTTGAGTAATCCATTTGCTGATTATTTCCGTATCCCTTTGCTGTTCCAATAAAGTATCCATACCTGATAAGACAGCACTTTTTCGAGACAGAAAAAACAACTTTTCTGATCAAGTTGCGATTTTTTCGAACAGTCTCCCTAGAGATTCAACTCGCAGTCCCAGATATCGGACCTCAACATTCCTTCATCTTTTTTGGTGTTCTGCATTTTCGTAAAGCTCGTATTATCGATTTACCGTGGTATAAAAAAAGCATTACCGCGAAAAGCTTTTCTATTGATAATGGGACACTAATACCCATTGCATCACCTATCTTTAATGAATTAATGATGTCTTGTTATCTTGATAACTAAAGTAAATATCATGTTAATAATTATACTCACAATACATCAAAAATTCAATAAAACGATTACGCATTGTGTGAAGAAATATTTTTATTTTTACTAGTAGTTTGATGAATATACAGCATGCACGCAAGCGTAGAATAATATTGTATATCCTGTTTTCATACACAGTATTGTTAATACAATCTAGTAAATTATTTTGTGCACTTAGAAAGCAATATGATGGTATGAGGAAAGATTAATCAATTTCTGTGTACCACCTAATATGAATTAGTTTTCTTTTTCAATTACTACTACTCGTTCTTTCTCTCCCTATATATATATATCTTGTTCAATTTTTCAATCGCTTATAAAATACTTTCTATTCATCCATTCAAGTTTAAACAATTTTTTGAACTTGTAGGGGATAACACTTGATGTTGATACAGTTTTTTCAAATATTAGTTCATTAATTAAATAAAAAATGAATAAATTGTTTCAAAAAAAATAATAATCCAACAGCAAAAAAGAAAGGAAAATCTTTCTTTGTGATACTGTCGTCCAATGGATAGCGCGTTGGACTTCTAATCCATAGGCCGAGGGTCCGAATCCCTCCTGGACTGATCTAATTTCTCAGAACGTTTTTTTTTTTTTTGCTATACTATTTTATTAGAATAATTAAATTTAATTCATGAATAAATAGTATAAAAAAAAAAGAGTCCAGCACCATATATAGAAAGGAAAACAGAAAAGTGCAAGGAAAATCGCTATCTGTTTTGTCACTTAATATTGTGATTCTCTGTCATAAGTATATTCATAGTTATATGAATTGTATAATAAGAAATAACTAAAATAAAATGTTTCTATGTTAACCTAAGTAGGAATTGACTTAAAAAAACTTTTATATCACTTGTTTTCCTGAAGATATTTTCTTCTCTAATTAAAACAACTCCAACTGTATTATGTATACATATAAATGCATTATACATACTCTGACTATTAAAGTTACAACACACTGAAGGAGGGATGATGCAAACGTCAATTCTTATAAAAATCATTTAAGCTCAATCAAACGAGGAGGTAAAGAGAAACGGCAGCTTAATCTCTCCATAGAAAGATTGTACAGAGCTGTTTTCTCAATTAAAAACCACGTTAGAACATAGGTTGTTCTTAAGACCATCGTATTAGCCTCGTATAAAGAGGAGACCTCATCCTCATAGTTATAGTCAAGATCGTCACTTATGAAGAGTGCGGTTTATTGTTCCTCGTTCGTGTTATTCACATCGGAAATCAACGACTCTCATTAGAATATGGAATCCACAATTGCAGGAGGGATCATGCAGGATCCCGAAAACCTCCTATCACTAACACTTGACAGGGCAGACATGTTGTCAATTCAGCGTTGTAGGATCGTACAGCTACATCACGAACCTTCAGTTAGGAAGTGTGTGCTTGTTTACAGTACGACAAATTTCCTCATGGACAGTACGATGACATCTGGAGCAACAAGAACTATTGATAAGGTGACTATTTTTGCTGCATCTCTTGACTCTGAAGCATAAGCAGTGGTGTATGAGATGACAAAACGGGATGCAGGATTGGCATCAAGATGTCTTTTCAGATGAGTCCCGTTTCTGCATTTAGTATCATAATGAAGGTATCTGTGTGTGGAGACATCTATAAGAATGCTCTTACCTGCTTGGATTCAATGTCGTCGTACAGCCTTGTACTCAATATGGTGATACGGACAACCATTGAGTGCAAGACATGAACATCTTTTATTCTCGTTATCGGTAATCTAAATGCCTAGCGTTACATTTCTCACATCTCATCAAGACCTGTGGTAGAACTCTATGCGGCCCGTGAAACATACATCTTTCAACAAGATAAACGCAAGATTACATGTTTCTCATCATGGCTATACTTACTTTGACACATAAGTTGTTCAACTTTTGTTGTGCTCAGTAAGTTCAACAGATCTCTCAGCCGTTGAAAATACCTGATCTTTTGTTTCTGAGACTGGGCGCCACCATCCTCCCGTCACAAAGATTGATAAAATGGGGCGTAGACTCGTAGCACGGAAATTACTTTCCTGTATTTTTCAACCAAGCCTGGTTTGACTCTATGCCTCGACGGGCTGAAACTGATTATTTCTGACAGGGACAGGTGTGTGTGCTAATTTCGGATACTGCATACTCCCAAATTACCAACAAATCTATATATATATATATATATATATATATAATCATGTGTTTCTTCCTACTATGTAGTATGGTAATAATAACTCAAATTTTAGCTTCTTTGCTTTCTGGTGTTGCAATTGTAATGACCGATAATGTATATATATATATAGAGAGAGAGAGAGAGTTAGAAAAACCTTAAGACTTAATTAGTAGCTTTTTAATACAAACCAACCAGTATGTGACCTTTTATCACTCATAATATCATTCATCAGCCATTATCATTTGTCATAATTTGCATATATTATTTTTAACGTCTATATAATATAAAATATGTTCATAGCTCTTTTGGCAAAAAAGAAAGATAATATTAATACTACATTGAACCCAAAAAATCAAAAGTGTAACTCATGATGAATTGAACGGAAAAGCAAAGAATTTATTCCAACTTAGTAAAATTTCATGGTAAATCGTATTTTTTAGTGTCAAAACTTTGAAATAAGAATTAACATCATTGTTTTTTATCTTAAGAAGGAATTTTATATATAAGTATAAGCATATTTTCTTAACTTTATAATTTTTTGATGTTTTTCTAATATTGGTTTTCATGAGTAACGTCACATCCCACTATATGTAGTGACATTTAGTATCCATCCCAAAATGCAACTTGTGCATCATAATTCATTACTTTAAAAAATTGATACTTTCGCAGTTTGTCTTAACAGCTACAGTTCCTTTTTTATACAATTCTTTATAAAAGGAATTTACTTTTTTTTTACATTTTTACATTTTGGCGAGAGATTTTGGCAACGCACATATTTCTGAAATGTAACAGGGTGTTTTATCTTTAATGTCCATATGTTGTACTTTGTACTTTTTCTATCAGACACCACTTCGCAAAGTCATTTGGAAGCATTAAAGCAACTTTCCTGTGTAATCGCAGTAATAAAAGATATCGGCAAAGATAACGGTCTAAATGCGTTCTTGTTTATGTTGAAGCTAAGAGAAATATTGAACAAGTAGCAGCAGTAGATACAGAAAAACCCTCACGGATTATATTCCAAAATATCAGCAAGATGTGACACTGATAACAAACCAAATGCGAGTTTTTGTGATCTGAAAGTAAACAAAAATACTACACTCCATATTAATCATTTTCAAAGGAATTACTATGCAAGGGTTTGGGTGAAATTGATCACTACTACCTCTATTTTTTTTATTTAATTGCAGCACAGTATAATCTATAATGATGTGACACAATTACTTATTTCGCTATTAATTCAAAATACTTTTAATATGAACTTCATCGGAAATTAATTTAAGGATTAGCATTGATAAAATGTATCCGAAATCAGAAGAAATTTTTTAAAGTAGACCATTTCTTTTAACCACAATCATTAAGAACAGCAACGAAACTTCTAAATCTCACCAGGAAGCTTAAAATTTTCTCTGCCTTTAGAGAACACAATATGATTCTATTGATAAAAATCGATCAAAAATTCAAAAACATTATTTTTAGCTTAAATTATTATTTATATAATTTTCTATTATTTCACGAAATTTGAAAGTTTTAATTTAAAAGAATGTTCAGAGTTATGATAACTTTTGTGTTCGCTTCTATTTACATCCCAATAGAGCAAATAAAAATTTTAAACGGATTTATTAAGAAAGAAAAAAAAATAACTCATTTATCTTCAATTAAAATTCTAAGGCTTTTTTTCTATCGTGTCTAATGCTTTGAATTTTTTTACTTATTGTTAATAGTACATGTAAAAAAAAGTTGGTAGGCATTTTTGAATCAAAGCAATACTTATTTTTTTTAAAAAAGCTGAATTTAGAATTTACGCATAATTCAAGGGATTTTCAAAAATATGATATGTATATCAATCATGATAGCAGTAAACTCATACCAACTTTTGTTATATATAGCTTGACGTACTCAAATTTCAAGTTTGTCGTCAATTATTGTAGGAGGAGTAGCATCCTCAAATATTTTCATAAATATTAAAACTTTCCTTTAAAAACTAAATAATTAGTATTTTACAGTATATTCAGAATAAAATCCGTTTTACGAAACCCATATACATAGGTCACAAGAGAAAAAGCTATAAAAACCATTAAAGTATCCGACTAACCTAAAATTGTGAATTTTGCCAAAAATTCACAAATTTTTTTTATGATTTTATTTTATAGACCATCTTATTAGCTTTATAAAAATACTGAGTTTCTTATTTTTCGTTCTCTAGAACAAAAACTACAAGTGTTTAGTAAAAGCCGATGACATCACTTTAAGCAAGATATATATGTCGTACTATAAAAAGCGTTTTACTCAAAATGTGTGTGTGTTTTTTTTTTAAATGCACAAGGGGACAGCGATCGCTCAAAAATAATTAACTGAAATTTTTTTTGTATGTTCTGTATAATAGTAGAAGTGTTTTAACGTTCAGATTTTTCAATCACTGTTTTATTACAAAATTTACAGTCCCTTATGTGAATATAATCACTGTTTTTAAACCAATTTCTTATAACTAATATAAATTGCTCTAGTTTTTGTAAATTTAAAATATATCTTATCCTAAAAGTCATTTCAAAAATGAATAACATAGCAACACATCAGAATTGTTAAATTGAAAATTTCTTCATAAACTTTTGGTACAGATTGGGCCCCATTTATATTATTTTTTTTGTAAATTTTTACCAATTTTTTCAAATTTTAGTAATGATATAATTTCTTTTTCTCTTCTTAATTTTAGAATATATTTCATAAAATTTACTAAACAAATCAAAAAGCCACAAAAAAATCTCCATATCTCCATTTTTTTTTTAAAAAAAAAAGTTATCGCAAGTAGTCGGATTCTTTAAATCAAAGATTTTTCTGTAAATCGCATCATATAACTTTAAAATAACTTATTTCAAGAACAAATCCTAACCTTCCCTCAATTGCATGAGCTTTCAAACTTAGTAAAGAGGAAATTATGGTACAGAATGGGCCCCATTTATGTGGGTTTTTTGTTGTTTTTTTTCTTGTAAATTTTTACCAAATTTTTCCTATTTTAGTAATAATATAATTTATTTTTCTTTTCTTAATTTTAGTATACGTTTTATAAAATGTACTAAACATATCTAAAAGCCACAAAAAAATCTCCATATCTCCATTTTTAAAAAAGAGTTATCACAAGTAATCGGATACTTTAAATCAAAGATTTTTGTATAAATCGCATCATGTACCCTTAAAATAACTTATTTCAAGAACAAATCATAACCTTCCCTCTTTTGCTTGAACTTTTAAACTTAGTAAAGAGGAAATTATTCTTAACATAACATTGTAAAAGAACAAGAATACTTGGGTTTCAAAACTAAAATTACTCCCCTCGAATCTTAATGATCACTGAAAAAAAAGAAACCTAAGTAGATGATAAATTTATAGGCATAAATCGATAGAAATCCATTACTGGGGATAAATGTTATTTTTCACATTATCTGAAAAGAAAATTAAGATATTTTGTGAATGGTCTTGGGAAAATGTGATTCCTGCATCATTTGCGCATTTTTTTTAGCATAGTGAATTAATTAAATGCATTGGTTGCCAAACCGTTTTCCGATATTGATTTAAAATATGATATAACAAAGGAATAATTTTATCTCCACCACAGAAACACCTAATTATTCTTGCACTGTAGTGATTATTCATTTCCTTTTAGATTCCAAGATAACGTGTATAATATAGATTACGAAGTTTTCTATGCAAAGTCAGACATATCTTCATGATAAAGATAACAAAAAGTACCACAAAACATTGTCTCTTCGTGTTTAATTCATTGAAAAGACTTTCTTTAATATTATTAGTTTTGTATTGATTAGTTTAAAAACTTTTGAACTAAGTCCAAATTTTAATATGGGTTGCTCCTTAGCATTTTTAAATGAACTATTTGTTTTATATGTTGTTAGAATATATTTAGTAAGCTATTTAGTTTCTATCCTGATACAATACACGTCAATGATATTTATTCCAGTATTTTTACATAAAAAAATTCTCACAGATACTTGCTTATTTTTTACGGCAATATTGATCAGCTTCAAATATTTAAGATATTCCTAATTCACCATATGAAAATAATGCTTTTTCGTATGTATTTACGTAATACATAAGCTTATGTATTCTAGAAGCAAATTTACTTTAAATATTTATTGTGCGTTGGACAATCAAGCAGGCTTCACTCTTGCGTAAGAATATAAAGAAGTAGCATTAAGAACTATTGAAATTTCAGTAAGATAACGAAATTCAAACTCCAAATTTCTTCCCCTTAGATATTGAACTAAACAAATTAAAGTGTACCCTAGTGAATCAACCAGTATCATTTTAAGAGAGTTAAATTTTTATGAATATATAAACTTTAGCGTTCCTGATTGTAATATTTTGATCAAGCTGTAATTCATTTACATGGCAGATAAAAACAAAACTACAACTAAAAATTTATTTAAATGTGAACAAAAAGATATTCCAATAATACTTTTATTCTAGAAGGGAAGGGCACGACTATGAAAATTCGTTTTGGCACGAGACTTGGTGTAATAGTAGTATTTCATTATAAGGTGTTCAGCCCTCAATGTATTAGCTCCGAGTGGCCACTCAATTCGAAGATAATAGCCTTCAAAATTCATGCTATTACATATGATATCAAATATCATATTATATTTAAGCATCTGATAACTTACAAAAATGTAATATTGTTTTCATTTCTGTATATAATTATTGATTTTGTTTTATGTATAAATATATATGCTACTTTACTGCCAAATTTTGTGTCAATCAAAGCAGTATTTGTGTTGATTTTTTTGCATTTTACATCTTCGTGCTTAACTTTTGGAAGTGAGTATAAATAGTAACTAAAATAAAAATTTTCTTTGTTGACCTTCGTTGGAATTGACTTAATTTTTTTTTTCATTTATTACTCGTTAATTCTATGGATACATATTAACATTTTTTCTCCCCTTTTACTTAATATATGTTTTTAAAACTCAACATTTACACATGTATCACTTTCAATTTATCTAAATTAGGTTAAAGTAAACTTGTTCTCGTTTTCAAAATTTAAATATACTGTGAGTAAAACTTAGCTGTAACTTCAATGGCATAACAATAATCAAACATTAAAAAAGTTATTTTTAAATTATTTACATTATTAAAAACAAATTTTTTCAAGCATTATATTTGCAACTCCTAATGAGTGAAAAAAAGCACCTGCACTTAATTTAAAATTTGAAAGTAACACATTATTTACATATGTTATTAAGTTAAGTAATTATTGTCATCTAAAGCACCCCGTGACAAGGGATTAAAATCTGGTTTCATCGCCACTATTTCATTTTAAAGGCTGATAAATTTGAAGGTTTGTATTATTGTAGGTATTAACTTGAGAAGAATTAATACTTGGTAATCACTAAGTGGTTGTGTTATTAATGCAGTGGAATATTAAACGTTGTGCACTAAATTACAGCTGAGTTTTCTTGGTATTGAATGGTAGTAAGAGCAGTATCATCAAAAGAAAAAAGAATCATTCTCAATCAAATGATTCTTCAACAAATAATTATTATCATCGGATACAAGCACATTCAGATATTTTCACTGAAACATGCTTCACTTAGGAGCAACAGAATAGTAGAACTATTCACTTAGACGTAAATAGAATAATGCAATAGAATAAAGCATCTACAAGGAACAATATTGCTTTGGGAAGGAAATTATTTTTTTTCTGTTCATAATACGAAACCTTTCATCATAATCACTTCTATAGCGCATTTTATTATCGTTACACGATTTCCCAACCTACCATATCCTGTATTATTGTTTCCATCGTCATGAAATATTATCATTATTTCATTTCATTCTTGCTTTTTCCTAGAAACGGAATTTTCTATCACTAAGTATACACGAAGAGGCTTAAATCCCTAGTAATATTATAAAAAATATGTGAAGAAACACATGTAAAAAAATTCTAGTTGTAAGAAAATGTAAAATTATTGTCTTTCATAAAGAGAAATAATAATAGTAATAAACATTTGATTTGTAGATAATTGATTCCCTTTTTATACATAACTGTAAAATTTATTTTTCAATTAAGAAATCATTTAAAATTATTTAATTTAATTATGTACATATAGAGTACTAACTCATGCTCTAGTCTTTATGTTATCCAATTATGGTAGGAATTTTTTATAAACGAATTATATTTATGCATGAAAGACAGCGTTTCTCAAACTGTGGGGCGAGCCTCCCTATAATAATACGTGGGGGATGCGAGCATATCAAAAAGTTGAAAATAAAATTTTATTAATTTACTGAAAGGAAACAAAACGAAATACATTCTGATATAATGAAAATTAAAATACACATTTACTCTGAAATAATATACTTATAAATGTACCAGTACAGCACAATGTATTTGATAATTAATTCATTAATTCTAAGTTAAGAACACGTTTAATAATTTTTAGTGACCCCATGGGCTTGTACAAAAGCTTAAAAAGTACAAAAATATACAAAATTTAATGTTTATCTTTATAATTTGTATGGTTTATAATTAAAATCGTATTGCAGCTTTAGAGTTACAGTACAATATTGTTGCACTCAATACATTGTTATAGTATGGAGAGTGGGGGGGGGCTCGATGAAAACTATGACTGAAAATTGGATCGTCAATATTGAAAGTCTGAGAAGCCCTGATGTAAGATGTTTTAACATGTTTAGGTACAACTTAATTTCCAGAGTTTCGTTTTTTGCTTCATTACATATATATTTCTTAAATTGTATTCTGCAAAAATATTGCTTCAATTTAATTCTTTAAAGAAATGGAAGCATAAAAGATAGTTTGAAAATATACTTTTAAACCAAACGTTTCTCGTATAGGTTAAGCAATAGTTGAACCAGCTGATGTACTTTAAATCTATTGAAGCTCTAAGTCCTCACTTTAACGTGAAATGGAAGTTTTAAGTGGGATCTTCCGGCTTAGGTTTTGTCCTCATTACTTGACTTTGATTTAAAATTACGAGGTCGTACTTAGGTTTAAATAATAATCAAAACATGAATTGAACAGATAAAATCTATTTAGTTCACTGATTCTTAAACTACATGGTGCACCTCTATAGGGGGGAGGGTGATAATCCTACGTGGAAATTGCGAACATATTAAAAAGTTGAAAATAAAATAATATTTTAAAAATTTATTAATTTACGAAAGGAAACAAAAGAAAAGATTTTCTGACATGATAAAAAATACACATTTATACTATATAATGTACTTATAAATATATCACTCTTCAGCAAAGTATTTATTTGAATATTTATTTATCAATACTAAATTAAAAACAAATGCATTAATTACTAGTAACTCCCATGAGATTTTCTGGCAGAACAAAGTCTTTCAAAATGTGAGCATTAATATTAGAAATAGATACTTTTTTCTACATTTAACTGATAACTTGATTTTGTCTTCAAAGCAGCTTCCACAGAAAATCGGATTTCACAAAATTAGGGTTTGGGAAATGGTAATATGCGAATTAGTAAATTACTGAAAATATTATATAATACAGAAGAGGAGCATATACAAAATTAAATACTTATCTTGATTAATACGCCTTTTAATTAAGGTCCTATTGTAGCTCTAGCATCAAAGTACATTATTATTTCCTTCAATAGATTGTTTATGCATAGGGAGGGGCGTGATGAAAATTATGATTGAAAATTGAGTCGCAAATATGGAAAGTTCAAGAAGCACTAATTTAATCTAATATATCAGTGTAAAGTAAAATCCTATAGATTGAATAACAAATTTTAAAGCTTTCTATATATACTATGTATTATTTTACCAACTTTATAATGAACGAAAAATATATAAGTAAAAATATTATTTCTAGGAACTCACGCAAGAGAAAAATTTAAAAATAACAGTAAGAAAAGGTATTTCTTGAAATAGCTTTTGAAATGAAATACTACTTTCCTCCAAAGTACTGTTCAAAGATATATTTTACATAGCTCACTTTCAACTTTCAAAATCAGTATCAAATTACTTGAAACTCAGTGTGTGAGCTATATTATATTACAAGTAAAATAATATAATTACTACACAAACTATTTCATGTACGTTTAATTTTACATTAATTTTATAAAGTAGAAATTTGAAACCTTTATAAAACTAATAAACTATGATAAATTTAAAAATACATTCAACGCGTATACAAGGCATAGTAGCCTTTAGTAGAACAAATAAAACAATTATAGAACAATTTAATACTTCTTATCGTTCTTATTGTATAAAAGTTTTTACACTGAACTTGGTATTGTATTTATTCGTTAAAAATCGTGAAAATGAATTAACACTAAAGTTCTTTTTTTCTAATCAACTTTATTTTTAAAAACAAAATTACTTTATTAATACCGTACTACAGACGAAAATAAGAAAAAATTAGGTTAAGATTAGTAGGTGAATGAGAGAATGACTCCAGCCACGACAGATTTAATGTCTCAGCCCCTCTATACGACGGGTCAGGACAAGATTAAAGAAGGATATTGGAGAAACATGTCATTAGCTAGTCTCTTCCTCACGAACTAGTCTTTTTTTTTCTATTTCTTGGTACTGATCCTGTTGAAATTTTCCAATTTTTTTTAAGCAAAGAAAGATATAACTTGACTTTTTTTGTAAGTTTCAATAGATAAATTTAACAGAATCCTTAAAATCATAAGCTGATGTGTTTATTTAACTATATTTGTTTTATATTTTTGTTTTTTACTCAGTCAAATAAATTTCCAATTTTCGGTTAGTGAGAACATCAGAATGAAGGTTCATTGGTTCAGAATCTTTATCTTGCCCCATCGATAATGCTTAAAATCCTCTAAAAAGTCAGTGTCAATCATCTTTATAAGTCAGTCTATCGAGAAATGGGTTCATAATAAACTTTATGTTTGTGGCTTTACAGTGTATCATTGGCATAATTTTTAATTTTGATCTTCTTTTACAGCCCAGTTAAAACAGAAATATTCAGAATCATATTTGGCCTCACATTCGTTTCTCTAAGTTATAACTATCCTCTCAACATTTAATACATTGACAGCTTCCTCCACAAGACTTTCTAGGTTTCACGTATTTGAAACCGTAACAAAAATATTAAAATAAAGCTCATTTTTTCAACTATATTTTTTCCTTATTGTTAACTTCCATTCTTGTTTTTAAAATCATTAGCGACTTTCTTAAGCATTGCAGTACCATATTCACTGTTGAAATGCATAATTAGGGCTGAATAGTGATGCATTACGTTGACGGTATTTCTCTATAATACTTCGTTAAGATAATATCAATGAATATATTTTAAAATAGAGCATTTGCTTTGCATCACATAATAAAATTCATCTTGATCATTAATTAATACTCGTACTAAGAAGTTTGTGGGAAAATTTCACATATGATGAAATTCCCACGTGTTATTTTTTTCCATTTCCCTAAAGCCTATTTTTATATTATGAAAAGGCTTATAGCATATGAGTGCGTGTGCTTACTGTAAGAACTTCAAACATTTTATGCATAAAAATAGCTTATATACATGTCATTAACTGTATCTCCTCCTTTTTAGTTGTGTTCTATCTTTCACAACAATATTATGCACAGTAAGTTAGTTTCTTGTTTCCATATTTTCCTACCTGTCTGAGATAGACTGATGTAATTTTTGTCTTAACCTCTGCATTTTTACAGGATGTTTTCCTTTTTTTACTGTACTTTTTCCTGTTTGTTCATTGTTTTTTTACTGCTTCCTACCCCTCTTCGGAGGTCAGGTTTGTCGCTCCAAGCCCTCAGGGTGAGCTTGACCCGTCTCAGTAAATAAATGAGTATACTGTACGAGTAATTAAAATATTTCTTTGTACAATAAACCTTTTAACAAAAAATAATTTTTCTTCCCATTTCTAACCTGAATCTAATATGAGGGCATTAAAAAATGAAATAAAATGGTCCATATTCTTTTTAAATTGTTATCAATTAAGTTATTGACTTTTTTATGCCTAAAGAGAAATTATCCTTAAAGAGAAATATTTGCCATATATCACTTACAGCAAATAAAATAATGCAACCATCCATTCATTTGTAAACTTCTAAACTTGTTATTCAAAACTTTGATGCTTGTTTTTGTGTTTATCATTTCAACAACAAATCTCCCAGTGGGAGATCAACAACTTCAATGTCAATCCATCCGTGTCAGTTTCTGTTCAATAAAGTTAATAAAGTAAATATGTGAACAAATACCTCTCTGGTTGAACCTTTTCCTCCATCCAAGGAAAATGTCTCATCTGTCAATGTCATCGGAAAATCACTACCGCATAACCATCCTGACGGCTTTTAATTACGAATACAAGAACTAAAAGCATTTCTAGTTCAGACTTTCATCAATCTTTGAAACGTCCGTCTGTCATCGACAGTCTATTTACCATTTACTATCAGAATAGATAACATTCTTTATTCGACTGTTTGAAAGTTGTAATGAGAATTGATTGGCATTTACTTATTTTTAGCCCCAATGTTTCGACAAATTCAGTTTGGCTTTCTTTTTCTATGAACTCCAAGACTTGATTTCTAGTTTCCTAATAATAATTGGACTCTAGAGATACATAAATGAGTAATGCAGATGGATTAATCTTTCGTTTTTTAAACGGCAATTCAAGTAGATTAAGCACATCAACACGCAGGAAGTACACAAATTATCGATATCCAGAACTGAAATTTATAAAAAAAAATGCGCAATTATCCCTATTTCTCATAAAAATATTAAAGGTACAATAATCTCATAAAATATATTTTTAAGGTATCCAGCTGCTTGCGACAACTTTTTCTTTAAAAAAATTGGAGATATGGGGATTTTCTTCTGGTTTTTAGATTTTTTTTAGTACATTTTAAGAAAAATATGCTAAAATTAAGGAAATAATAATTTATTTTTATTACTAAAATGCGAAAAAATGGGTAAAAATTTACAAAAAAATAACATAAACGCGGCCCATTCTGTGCTATAAGTTTATGAACACATTTTAAATTTTTCAATTCTGATGTGTCGCTATGTTATTCATTTTTGAAATGACCTGCAGGATAAGAGATATTTTAATGTTTACAAAAATTAGAGCACTTTATCTTAGCTATTATATGAAATTGCTTAAAAAACCGCGTTTATATTCACATAAGGAAGTGTAAATTTTGTAATGAAACAGTGATTGATAAATTTGACTGTTAAAACATTTCTACTATTGCACAAAACATACACACAAAATTTCAGTTAATTATTTTCAAAACTTTTTTAGCAATCGCTCCTCGTTTGAGCCCTTAAAAAAACACATTTCGAGTAAAACATTTTTAAAGTATGACATATATATATCTTGCAGTATGACAGTAATGGCACACATCTGCATTTACTAAAACACTTGTAGTTTTTGTTCTAGTGAATGGAAAATAATAAACTTGGCATTTTTATAAAGCTAATAAGATAGTCCATAAAATACAATCATGAAAAAAAAATTGTCAATTTTTAGCAAAATGTACAATTTTAGGTAGTCGGATATCTTAAATCTTAAATAATATCCGTAGATCCAAAATAAATTACATATAATGTGTAAATGTTGCGTATGGAATAGTAACATACGGGGAAAATAAAGGAAAATGCTTCTTACTATCTATATTGGCACATAAAAATATGCAGGAGGGGAGACTAAAACATTTTTAAAGGTATAAAAATAGAAAAAATATTGATGAATCAGAGCAAGTTTTAGGTTTTTTCATTTTTAGATTAAAATTTATCAAAAGGCGTTTTTTTTTAAAAGAAAGATAAAAAAAATAAATTTTAATCAAGAATATTTTAAAAGAATTATTTGATTAATCTAACAACATATATAATATTTAATCAAGAAATGTGTGCGCTAAAAATGCTGTAAAAATTCCTGACTGCTTAGATAAAACGTAAATTACAGAAAACTTCTACGTATTAACAAATGCAATGCAACAGCTCTTTTAAGCGAATTTATATTTATGAAGCAAAATATAGAGAGAGTTTTGACGCCATCTAAAGTTGGAAAATGATATAATAATTTATGGAGATTCCATCCTTTATCATAAATGTATCTTGGAAGTTGAAGGTAACCTGTCTCACTTGTGGTAAATGGAGTTAAAATTATCTCGAGACTATCTATAAATGTGATGGAAGAGCCTAATAAAGATACAAGCATTTGAAAGATAACTTGTGTGTCTAGATAAAATACATTTTCTTCAAAAAATTTCAAAATTATTAATTAAAATATTATTTTAATATTATTCTGCAACCAAGCGAGGGATTGATTTCTCAGTTCTTGGTTCCAAATCCTTCTGAAGAAAGTGTTGTCACACTCTAGAACAATTTATACCAGGGGTCAGCAACCTAAGCCATGCCTGCCACATGTGGTACGCTGCACAATTCTCAGTAGCACTCTGCACTACTCTACAAATTAATAAATATTTTAGTGGATTGAAGTTGATAAATTTTTTTGTAATGGACCTTATTTGACAAACATCTTCAGAATTACTGATATTTACGCAATTACGAAAAAATCTGAAAGATAACTCCAAAAATAAATTTACAACTATTTTGTAATTTATTGAATGTCATTGCTGGAGAGATTTAATTGTTTAAAGAGAGAAAATTACATGTACTCTGCTTTCCGCTTTTGGTTCTACATATCTAAATAAAAATTCTTTCCTCATATGGAAAATATTTTGAGTCTGCAAAGAAATTGTTTAACAACTTAATGCTTGGTGTAAAATTTAAAGTCACAAATTATACCCCTGATTTTGTGATATGAAAATAGAGCGGTGAAAACATTAGGTTTGCATTAAAATTCGAAGTTTTTTTTTTTACTATAATGAAGGGAATTGCCTATATTGTATATTGTATATTTCTCTAATTTTAATAAATATATTTAAAAATACTTAATAAATGTATAATTTAAATTTTTTATATTTTTGTTGAAAAAATAAATATACTTTATGCTTTTTATTTTTTATGTTAAAAAGTATTATTAAAAGATTCAAAATTTAATACATAATAAAACTATAAAACTATATTATTGACCACTAATCTCTAACTATGTAAGCAAATACCGCTGGAATCGGATTGTTTCAAACATGATCTTCTGTGCGGTACACTGAACCATATTGGTAGATTAGTTTAGCACGGCTAATCTAAAAGATTACAGATCCCTGATTTACACATTCCGTTAACAAAGAAGTTCCTTACTGACAAAGAAGTTTCTTCAAAGCTGTTTAGCATTAATTTTTTACAAGTCTTAAAATCCCTCGGTTTCTTACTGGTCATGGTAACTTTAACGTGTGCCTCAACAGACTTAACCTGTGCTCTTTTAAACTTTGCACTTAATTGGAGCGTTAATTGTGAGCAAAATGTTGAACATCTTTTTTTGTTAAAATGAAGAAAAGAAATGGAAACTAATCTCCATGCTTTAAATTCAAATAGCCTCTTAGTTTTTTCTAGGTTTTTTCCTATAAAGCTACGCTTACATGATTTTGTAAGTTCATTGATTTTATTTTGTGACTTCATTAATTTTGGTTTTTTAACTTTTGCTTCGAAATTGGCACCAGTATTTGAAAGTTAAAATACAATCAGTTTTTTTAGGCTCACTAAGAAGAGAATAAATATAAAAGTTAAAAATATAATTTACAGGAATAATTATGAGTCTGTGTGAGAGAGTATAACTATAACAGCAATTACACTTACCACCATTTTTTTTAGGAATTTGACATTTGTGCAGTAATTGGAAGAAGTAGTAAAGACCCCATTTCACAGTTTGCCTAATTATTTTTTCATTGCTGGTCATAAATTATTTTAATAAAAATATTGTTGACCATACCTAGAAGGTTTCGAGTGTCCTATGCATCAATTACGTGGACATTTGAGGGAAAAGAAAGAGAGTTACAAAAACAGATAATGTTAGACGTCTTAGTGTGCCTAATAGTGTGGTTCAGAGACTCCAGAATCAATCTGAATATGAAAATTCAACTTCAAGATAATTTATTCCAAGCCCCACATAGGTGGCAGTCCCCACTCAAAATAACTCTTTGGTTCTTTTGGCCCAATGAAGAAAGAACACAGCGGAGTTTCAACTAATTTCAGATCATTGTGTCACAAACAAGAGAACAATGTATCTTACTACAGTATCCAGAAGTCTTCAGAATAAAAAAACTTTAAGCTATACCCTTATGCGTTGCCAATAAGGTGCATGCTTAGGATCGAAAAGAGAATTGTTTAGTGGGCCAGGCAAAAATGGGCATTTGTACTTCACGCGCGATCGCGCGTGCGTGTTCTAAAATATTAATCTCTCATATTGTCAAGTAGAAGGAACAAGGCGATGTTATCCAATACACGATTTATTTTGTCGTAGTGTTTTACACGGGCAGCAACACAACTGAAGACCTATCCAGCTGCAGTACTTTTATAAAAAAAAACCTGGTGGAGAGTTCTAGAATAACCACCAGGGGAAAGATTAACATAAATTAACAATTTACATAATTTTCAAATGTCCATAATAATAAATAACGAAAGTCATGATTAAATTTAACAAATACCTGGGAGGCTCGAACCCGAGCCACTTGCATGGTAGAGCAATGCTCTAAACTTTCGGCCACTCAGAGCGTATCAGTTTGTGACAATATTAATCTCATATGAATTAATCCACGTTCCATGTAAAAAGAAAAATGAACCTAGCATATGAAGTGAAATAGATGAATTATAAAAAAATAAAAGTGTTGAATAGGAAAAAATAAGTGAATACTTCATCAAGAACCCACCAGTACATATATATGTATATTTATACACTCATGTCCATAAATTAAGGATAATTCAAAATTGCACAGAAATTGAACTCTAAAATAAAAATTTCACCTGTAGAATTATCACACACATCTTGAAAAAGAATATGCAAATTACAGGAAACCACCAGATGGCGGGAATAGTATGTCATAATGACGAGAGTGTAAGAGAGGGGTATATAAGAAATGGTGGCAAAGAAGTAAAACTGTTCACGAGCGCTTTAAAAGCCTTTCAGTGCAATAACCGCATTGTTATGGCACAAAGGAGGCATTTGGATGATTTTTTACGTGGTAGAATTATCGGACGACTGGAATGTGGACATACCCAGCTGGAAGTATCCGAGGAACTTGGAATCGCCCAGAGTGTCATCTCTAGGCTTTGGCAACGATTCCAAGATGATGGTAATGTGAGTAGATGTTACAGCACAGGTCGCCCCCGAGTTACAACGCCGAATGAGGACCGGTATTTGGCAGTTACTGCCAAAAGAAACAGACGGAGCACAGCATCAGACCTATCTCGTCAGCTCTCTTCAGCTACCGGTACGACAGTTTAAAGGCAGACCATGTACAGACACTTAGGGCACATTGGTCTATATGCTCGTAGGCCTGTCAGATGTGTTCCCCTTACCGCAACTCACTGTCGCCTGCGATTAACCTGGAGTAGAGACCATACATTGTGGACACCGCAACAGTGGTCTTGTGTGATGTTTTCCGACGAGTCCAGGTTTAGTTTGCAGTCTGATTCTCTCCGGACTTTCATATGGAGAGCGCCAGGTACCCGTTACCACCAAGAGAACACCATTAAACGACACCGTTACGGTGTTCCATGATGGCTCGTTTGGGGAGGAATTATTCTTGGTTCCAGAATTGACCTGCATGTTCAGAGTGTAACAATGACAGGCCACATCTATCGGGATGTCATTCTGGAACAACATGTACGTTTGTTTCGGGGCACCATGGGTGCTGAATTTCTGTTTATGGATGATAACGCTCGTCCTCACCAAGCAAACATTGTAGACGAATGCCTTCAATCGGAGGATATCACCCGTATGGATTGGCCAGCATACTCATCTGACATGAATCCAGTAGAGCATGTGTGGATATGCTTGGCCAACGAATTTCAGCCCGTCAACCCCCTCCCACCTGTCTACCGGAACTTCGGAGGGCATTGCTTGATGAGTGGTGTAATATTCCCCAAGATCAGATTGATAATTTGATACTCAGTATGCCTAGGCGTTGTAAGGCCTGTATTGCATCGTCCGGGAGACATACTCCGTATTAACCATCATACTAATCATGTTATACTGTTTTTTGTAAATAGGTTCTTTTTTGAAATTTGCTCCAGGGAGTAAAAATCGCAATTTTTATTAAATATGTCAATCATATAGCATCTTTTTTGCTCTTTACCTTTTGTTTAATAAATATATTTTATAAATAAGACAAATTTGTATTGCTTCTGTCTCTTTCTTTGCCTGAACTTCATTATCTTTAATTTACGGACATGAGTGTATATATATATTTGTATGTATCAGTGTGTGTGTGAAATTAGAATTAGAAAGAACTAATGAGAGAGAATTTCATTTATTTTAACAATTTTCTTTTAACAACCTGGTGTTTTCATTAAACTAATGGTGAAATTTGTAAAATTAGATTTATTTTTTTTAATATCAGAAATCTTTCGTATACTGAGAAGAATGTGTGTACCATATATTTTGGAAAGTTATTTCCATCTACTTATATTAAATTGATACTTATTTTGAATTTTTGCATTGAATTTGTAAAAATGTGCTTATGAGCCAATACAAGAACTTGGTATTTAAAACATAATTATTTACAAAAGTTTTAGATTTTTTAATTATTTATTAGATTTACTTAAAATAAAGCAAGTGTCTTTTATAAATGAAAACAAAACATTATATTCCAACTTATATTATATATAAAGAAGAAAATACTATTTTAGTCCTTAAAACCACATAAAAATTTCCTTTTCATCAAATATATTTTTAAATATAATTAATTTCCTTTTCATTAAACTTATTTTTTGCAAACTAAAAAACACTTAATTGATACAGTTTTCATTTAATAAAAATCCCTTACTACATCCTAAGTATCACGTCTAGCAATTATTTTACTGGCGTTACATTACTTTTAATTAATATAATTACAAAAAGTTAAAAAAAAATTAAAACATCTTTTGCCAAATGTTTAAAAATAGCGTCTTACATTTAAAATAAAATAGCTTTTAATTAAAGTACTAAGCTCATCGGATACTAAGTAACTAGTACCAATTTTTTAAAAAAATTAATTACTTTATTTTTTTTTTGCATGCAGATATATATAAATGTATCTAATCAGTCTACTGAATCCCTAATATCCCATTTTAGATTCCTTCTGTTTTCCCGTTATTCACCTTTTCCACTTTCAGTCGGTCCCTTTTGAGAAATTATAGCAGTCCCCTTACGGGGGCGTTCACGCTCTGCTGCTGCTCCAAAGAGCCCAAAAAGGACAGATCGACTGACAAACGCACATACTCGAAAGAAATGCTTTTGTTCTCCTAAAACCAAAACTATAAGAAATCCCGTCACTTGTATGTCAGGCGCACTCGCTGAACCAAAATAAAAATCCCCGAAGCTAACAATAGCACTCTTGCCTCTTCAAACTTACTGCAGAAATGGAACATGAGAGAGAGCGAGACTAAAAACGAATACTATATATTAAAAGACGACGTTTAGAGAGTCCGCCAACCATGTAAGGTATGCTGTAGATCAAAGTTATTGCCATGAAATACTCGATTTTTGAATGTGAATCTTCTATGCTTCGGATTTCAGTTTCTTTCCGTCTCTTGGTAGTGAGTGGTATGTTATATGTTTCGGGAATATTTTATCGAGCAATGCATTTCGCTTGGCTACCCTTGTATCCACACTGGAGGGATTATCATACATCACTTTGAAAGAAAGCATTATAGCTTTGCTTGCGACAGGAGTTTCGTACATTGCATGAATGATAGATAACGTATATATTTAAGCACGGGGATATCAAAGGATGTACCGAAAATATCAACCTTTTAAAAGCTTCACGAAAGCGTTTTTCAGGTTTTTAAAATGCCCCTTTTTCTATGTAGGCACGAATATTAAAAATGAGTAACTATGGCATTGAAAATAAAAGGATATAATATATATTATCATTGCTCACATATAAATAATCCCTATTTATAGCAAAAGTGAAAGTATTTTAGTTATTTTTTTTAAAAAATCCCTGCTTTTTCTGAACTTGAAATGGGCTTAAGGAATTCCAGAAAAATGTTCTCAAAGCATTGTTTAACATTTAATTGCATTTTTATTTCATTTTTTTTCATTGCGTAGAGAAAAATAATATTAAATTGCCCTGCAATTATTAGGATATTTTAAAATTTAACTACTAATATAATCACCAGTTTTGATTAAATTTCTCAGCGCGTGTATTGAGCAATTGGGGTTTCATCTTAGCTTGAATTCACATATAATATATTCCGATGTAAACACGCATTTTAAGCACAAAAAAGGTCTAAATTTACGGGTGCGAGTTATATAAGCTGGTAATAAAAATGATAACCTTAAAAACAAAGAAAAGATGAGAATAAAAAAAGACTTATACATATGCAATGCTGTTTATTTAAAAGAAATGTCATACCTTTTGAATTTTTATTATTGGATAACATAAAGTGTCCATCATATTCTTCTTACGTTATATCTTCAAGCATATCAGTGAGTTCTTTCATCATCACTTGTTACTCTAATCCATAAATAAATAATCACCTTCTATTCTTCAACTAGATTTTTAGATATAGTACTTTTTTAAATGACTTTTTAACTATGTCAAGTTTAATTTCATCTCATGCTTTTATTATTCAATCACACACTACATCTAGAGTTCAAAAGTTATGAGCAATGCACTTGAACATTTCAAATTTCTTCATAAAAAAGAGAGTGGTTATACGGCGAATATACCTAAAAATTAAGAAAATACAGTTTGAAAGTATAGGCACGTGTTATTCGCCGGTGCGCGTAATACCCCGGAATAAATGGTCAATCAAAGGCGATTCATATATTACGTAAGCTAAAATCTATAGAAAATTTTTGCTTTAAATAAACATATAGCTCAACGACCAAACAATAAATCATTAAGGCCTTTTTTCTTGTGTATTTTGTCTATGTCTATTATAAAATTTTCTTAGACTTTATCAATACATTTTATAACAAATAAAGTTTTAAAAAACTATTTAGAAAATTGAAACTTCAGTAAACTCTCTAGGTATATAGAATGTATTCTGTTTTGACCTTAAGACGAATTTTTAAGGGGACATGGTACGATTTGAACAAAAAATTTTAATTTAAGGATTTTCAAAAAAATTTTGATTGCCTCCAATGTGTGTATACTATGTAAAACAGATTCTGTGTGCTCAAAATTTCATAAAAAGCTAGGAGGCATTTAATTTTGTAAGGAAAAACTTCAAATTTGTGAAGCGATTTTAAAATGCTACTTCTCCTACAAAAATTTACGTACACGCATGAAATTTGATTTACAAGTACCTCACACTATGTATAGCAAAAGTTGGAGTGGGTTTGTGGATAACATGATTGGTATTCGTACAATACTTCTTTTTATGAACGCTTATTGAAAATTCCTTAAGAACTGTACAAATTCTGAGTTCAATTATTTTTAAAAAAATAAGTATTGCTTTGATTCAAAAATGCATACCAACTTTTGTTACATGTACTATTAGCAATAGGTAAAAAAATTTCAAAGCAATTGGGACAGTAGAAAAAAAGCCTTAGTATTTTAAATGTAGTCAAACTAGTTATTTTATCTTTCTAAGATAACTAAGTTTAAAGTTTTGATTTGCCAAGGGATGTGAATAAAAACGAACGCAAAAGCTGTCATAATTCTGTGTTGTTTTCGCTAAGAGCTTTCAAATTTTGTCAGGTTATAGAAAAGTATATAAGGAATAATTTAAACTCAAAAAATAAAATTGGATTTTTTGACCGATTTTTGTCAATTGAATCGTACTGTGAGTTTAAGCTCTCGTTAAGTAAGTTTAAGCTTTATTTCCCTGAAACAATTTTTAAAGAACGCAAGATAGCAATGGAATAAATCCATAAGGATTATTTTTTTAAATCGTAACATTTAAGCATGAATAAGAAAAGCAAGCAAAACAAAAACCGAATTCAAGAACACAAATAATTCTTTTACATAGATTTCGGTTTCCTCCCACAAACATTGCAATTGAAATGATGCATTCTACATCGTTTAAAATCACAGAAATTTTGTGTTGCAAACATTGTGGGATAGATGTGCGTTTCATCCATGAATCATTAGAACAACCTTTGAAACTCATGATAGATATTCGTTCGTTTTCGATCGGTTCGAATTTTCCTACTGACAATACAAAAGATATTCTCCGTAATCCTCCACCTCCTCGTTAAGTGATAATTATAGCTTCTCTCAAGAATTCTTTTTTACCTCATGGCGCTTTCAGATTCACTGGAATAATCCAAAATCTCTAATCAATAGTTTCTAATGATCCTCTCTTGTTGCAAGAGCGGCAACAGCAAGTTGTAATTACGGAGCATTTAATGATTTCCTAACCATTGGACAAGTTTGCCTGGAATATACTCATATCAAAAGATCATTTAAAATGACTTCAAAATTTATATCGCTAAGAATTTGGATAACGTATTCATGCCTACCCACTAATTTGCATAGCTCATCAATATAAATATTATTTTTTAACAATAAAATGCTCGTAATTCACTACATTGTTGATATTTTTCCTTGAGAGAATGAAGTCGAGAAGGCACTTAAAGTATTTTTTATGGGTTTATATTTCAGTTTTCCAATGTTATTGTACAGGTATTTACTGTTTTGCCAAATTTTTAAAATGCTTTTGTTAACACATTTGCTTTTAAATTTGCTTACAAAAATGAAAAATTCAATTCTAATTGGTTAAAATAATTTAAATACGAAGTTTAAACACACACGGACACAAATATAGTAGAGTTGGCCGTTTTTTTTGTCCCGATCACTATTTCCTAAAAATGCTGCCCCTTTTCCCTAAGTAAAATCTTAACCCTTTACCTAAGGACGGTACTTATAATTACCACTCACTTTAAAATTACATACAATAACCATCTTTAAGAATACTCTGACGATACTCAGCAGAAATATATTCTTTTAAGCCTCCTCTTCCAAGATATATGACAGCACGGGTTCTATGATGAGGAAGTCGAATATATATATATATATAATTTTATAGAAGTTGCGTTTTCAGCTGACATTTTGATCGGATTGCGAAGATTGTCATTCTTGTTCCGAAAAAGTAATTAATGTCAAATGGTGTCTTATTTTTTTGTATATTAGTGAAGACTTTAGAAAACGATTTGACTATTTATTTTAAGTGAACAGTGTATGTAACTAGTTTGACAGTTGAACAACTTTGTAGTACTTATAAATACCAACAGCACACTGGATATTAGAGCAAGAACTTCTTTTCCTTACCCGTGTGGCTTATTGTTGTTTGTAGTTGTGTTGTAGAATCATGAGTAAGTGCAATAGACATATGCTTTTTTTTTTTTGGTATTTCTTTTTAACTTAACTTATTTATTTTGCTTTTTTATTGTTTTATTTTAATTTTTCAAAAAAATTTGAAAGTTAAATCTGAGTTTTTATTTATTTATTTTTTTGCCACACAATTAAATGAAATATCTATTCTTATTTCAAAAATTAAAAACATTTTAATTTATTTATATGAAACTGAGATTTAACAATAATCTGAGATTTTCAAGTTGCTATAATAATATTATTATTACTATTTCCTTTCCTTAGAAAGTCTGGAAAAAAGAATTTCAGTCATCAAGAGGCTTTGGATTTATTACAGAACCTAGCATCTGAAATCAGTAATGTACTAACAGATGATTTTTCACACAGATGAAGAAGTCCCAGAAAATTATCTGCTGCAATTTTCAGTGGATTCTTAAAATGACGATCAAGAGACTAAACACAAGTCTCAAGGGGCAGTAGTTCATCTTCAGAAAATACAGAATTTCCTACCCCATAAAGCACTGCTTTAAAAAACATTCAATCGAAACCTCATTCAAAATATACAACGCGTAATGAATTTTTAAGTATTAATGAAAAGAAAAAGTATTTCTTTCAACATCATCAAATTAAGTTTATGTGTAAAAAAAATTAGATATAAATTTTAAAAATTTAATAATCATTAAAAATAAATATTTGGGGCTGAAAAATATTGGTGTTCTCTGGTTATTTAGCATTTTTAAGAGTTAAAACTAAATTAAAAAAAGTCATTCGGTCTCTTTGTATTATGAGAATATTTTAGACCTTTGTGGACTGACAGTACTTTAAATTACCATTTTAATTAATTAGCTCTAACGAATATAATTTTCCAAAGTTGAGTGTTTTATTTATGTATATCCCTTAATTTTTAATGTAATGTTTCCAAAAAAATACTGCATGAAAAAATTTGCATTAAATCATAATGCTGTAGATAAAGGATTAGGACAGGTTTTCAAATTAAAAAAAAAATAACAGCCCCTCACGCACTGAGCTAAAAGCTTTGAAAAAAAATGGAGACATTTTTGCATCTATGTCAATTTTTCATAATTATTCAAACTTACCAGCGTTTTTTTTCCTAAATGACAATCTTGGGGTATGAGGAGCAAGAAAATAAATAAAACTCGTAAATTTAAAATACATATTGCTTGCACAAAAGACACATAAAACACATTTTTCTATAAAAAGTTAACAATATTTCATAATTTTATTTTTGACTTTAATTCTCACCTTTAAAAAATACAGCTTAATAAGTAGCAAACATTATTTTCATTTCGAATGTGTATTAAACACTAAGCATATATTATACTAAGCATAGTTTATAAAATTATCCTATATTTTTATTCAAAGTCCTATTTTATTCAAATATCCTATATTTAAACCAGGTTTTTGAAAATTTGCGTTATTTATCTCTTCACAAAGAGTCTTTACCCTTTCACCTTTAACAAAGAAACCGTAATAAATAGGAAGTGTACCTTTCCTTTCAAATTTTGTTGAAAAGAATGCTCTTTGAAGCCAGATATCTGTGATATTTTGGACATAATAGAGGTACTGGAAAGCCGGAGTATCACTAGTAAATCCTTTGCTTCAAGCCCTTATTTTCTTTCATGTGATTAGCAAGTAACATGACATATTCCGATTACTGTGGAAACTGGAATATTTCTCGCCTAGACACCTAATCGTTTTGCTAATGACAAAGTTTAGTAAAATATAATTACTACAAAAGATTTTGAGTTTCAAAATTTTTAACACATAAGAGATATTTTTCCGAATAAGATTCCTACTCTGAAAAATGTTTTGACCTTTCAGTCTTTGACTGTCTTGCCCGAAATTACCTCGGGCACTACCCTAGTGCTCTAAAATGTCACGCTCAAGTATTATACAGGGTAGTTTTTTGTGTAATTTACTATGGCTGGTGTAGATCGTGTGATCAGGAAATATCCTTTCATCCAACCATCCGAAAACGGAAGAAAAAACTACAAAACTTTTTTTTTTTACATTTACTGGGAAAGGTACTCTGTAATTCATTTTTGCTCTATAAAAATGCAGCTGGGTAACGTATTACATTTTTCAGAACTTCGTGTACAAGTTGTAGAAGAGCTTTTAAATGAATATAATGATACAGCTTTTGGACGAAAAAATCGTGGCAGACCGCCTACGGTAGATAACCTTGCCCATGTTACTGAATGACATTTTCTATCCCATTTCCTTCTACTGTGAAATGTCAGCCTGAAAAAAAACTGCAAGGTTTGGTGTTCAAAGAAGGATGCAAATGAAATAAATTATAGTTTAAAAAGAACTAAAAATCACCCTTTTATAGTGAGTGAATATTAACGTCGCACTGCTCAGCTACACGAGGGCTTTTGGTGACAGACCTCGTAATTTTGAACCATGGTCAAGTGACGAGGACGACACCTGAGCAGACACCACCTCTCCCCTAATTACCACACCAGACCAACGGAAGGACGTTTGAGCTCTCGACAGATTTAATGTGCATCGCTCCCCTACACGGTGGGCATTCAGCGGTACTGGGCTCGAACTCATGACATACCAGCCATGATCCGATACCTTGACCACTTGGCTACCACGCTTTTATGGTGAATCGAACTAAAAAGTTTTAAAAAAAATTCTTAATATAAGAATAAAATGATTAACGAGAAAATTAATGCCATGTGGTAAAAGCGAGGGGTGCTTTGTACTTCATTTTTTCACTAACTCAGCATTTCGGAATAGAATTAGTAAGAAATTATAACAATTAATAAAGAGCCACTCACGCTTTTACCCCCAATGACTTTAATTTTCTCGTTAATCATTTTATTCTTATATTAAGAATTAATTTTCAACTTTTTAATTATTCACTATAAAATCGTCTATTTTAGTTCTTTTTAAATATAATTTATTTTATTTCTCTTTTCAGAAAAACTATATAGACTATAGTTTACATTATGGTAATAAATTGCTCACGCACATTTTCTCGCTTTTCTTAGGGTTGTAGCTTAATTTTTTAGTCACCAAATATGGAAATGGAATCTTGAATTAGTCCCAAATCTGGAAATGGTATACAGAATTAGTTGCCAAATCTGGAAATGGTATAATTAATTAGTCGCAAATCTGGAAATCATTATTCCTTTTGATCCTGATCAGGGCAATGGAATAAAATTATGAAATTATTCTATTGTCATCGGTCCTTGACAAGCGTGCAAAATTTCGAATTAATCTGACTATTTAAAGTGTGTAAAAATATCGAGTTCAAAGATTCCGTTACATACAAGTGAAACTTATAAATGCTTGTTAAAAAAGATAAAGAAGGAAGGTCACACATATATACGCCACCATTACACCACGATTCTGGTGTAATAAATGCGGAGTTGGTCTGTGCTTGGAAAAGGGCTTCCAGTTGTACCACTCAAAACTAAATTAAAGAACTACTATATATATATAATAGATATTCATTTTTATTTATTTTTATCTTTATATTATTTTTTAGAAGACAATGCGAAGCGAGCTTTACCAATGCCACTCTGAAGAACGACCATTGCAAGCGAATTTACATTTGCTATAAAACCTAAAAAATTGTATGCAAGTAATTCAAAACATAAATTTTTTACTACTAAGTTTTTTTTTATTTTGTACTGTACATTCGAATTTCGCAGCAAAAATTTGACAAGTTAAATACCAAAATCATCAAAATAACTTGACAGTTAAGAGTTAATGTGTTATTTCCAAGAGTGACATGAGACGTTACTTCGCTTTATCAACAAATGTATCAGTTTTGTAGAGGGCCTGAATTGATGGATTGAAAAATTTCATATTTTTACAAAATAACTTCCGAATATAGGAGATAGAAATGCTAATTAGTAAGTACCATGAAAAACATTATACATTAAGAAAGTATATAATCGGTATATAATTAATGCTTTATTCAACAAAAATGTTGACATCTTGTGATCCAATCAAAAGGTTGTTTTTGATTAGATCTTTCAACTTTTGTGGTTACTTTTGATCAGATCACCTTTAATCCAATCAAAAGGTTGACATCAGTGAATCAAATATGTTCTTTGATGCACTGGCAGTTAAATGCTCTATTCTAAAATGGATTTGCCAAAATAATCTAAATTTGTAAGGGTGCATGTTTTCAAATTATTATCATTATGAAAAAAACAAAGAGTTTTTCCATTGATTTATGCTATATATGTGCAAAACTCCTAATTAATTTCCGAAATGAAATGTCCCATGCGCTTAAGGTATCCGTCAACCCTAAAATTGTGAATTTTGTCAGAAATTGACAATTTTTTTATGATTTTATTTTATAGGCCTTTTGTTAGCTTTATAAAAATATCAATATTATTATTTTCCGTTCACTAGAACAAAAACTGCAAGTATTTTAGCAAAAGCAGATACCATTACCTTAAGCAAGATGCCATGCTTTAAAGCGTATTTTACTCGAAATTTGTTTTTCTCTTAAATTCTCAAGCGGGGACAGCGATTGCTAAAAATGTTTTGAAAATAATTAAATCAAATGTTTTGTGCATGTTCTCTATAGAAGTGTTTTAACTTTCAGATTTATCAATCACTGTTTTATTACAAAGTTCACAGTTCCTTATGTGAATATGAACACTGTTTTTTTAAGCAATGTCATATAATAACTATGATAAAGTGTTCTAATTTGTGTAAAAATAAAAATATCTCTTATCCTAAAAGTCATTTCAACAATTAATAATATAGCTGCACATCATAATTGAAAAATTGAAGCTTTATTCATAAATTTTTGGTACAGAATGGGCCCTGTTTATGTTATTTTTTATGTACATTTTTACCAATTTTTTCCCATTTTAGTAATAAAAATTTCTTTTTCTCTTCTTAATTTTAGTATATTTCTCTTAAAATGTACTAAACAAATCTAAAAACAACAAAAAATGTCCATATCTCCAATTTTTTTTTTTTTTAAAGTTGTCGCAAGTAGTCGTATACCTTAACACCAACTACAATTCCGCGTATAAAATCTGTTAATTTTCCTCTTGTGGCTATAATTAAGAAAGAAAGCCTTTCACATGAATTACCTAACAATGAGCGAATGTCCTATACGTTCGTGCTTAAATATTTTCGGTATATGAATCACAAAGAGTTCAATAAACCCATATCTTAGCCCATATATACCAGCATAGTTGAAAGGACAAGTTGAAAATATTCCTTTCTGTGATTGGCTAAGAACACGAGGGTCTTGAGAAAGCTAAGAGACCCGGTTGTTAAGTGGGCGTTACTCCAGTGCTGATGGTAAAAGGTTTTGCTTGTCATAGGTGCTGAGAAATGGTGTTCTCATTGGCTAATAGTAAATGAGAGTTATGGCTCCCATTGACTGCTTAAAGGGTACTTTAGTTAGAATTTTAAAAGATGTTTGGAGTAAATTCTATGAAACCATTGAAAATGCACTCAGCATTTATGCTTCTCTTAGGCTATGCTATTACCATCTAGTTGTTTTCATATTGATGTTCCACCTAATTTTTGGTATTTATTGCGCTTCATAATAAATTATTTTGACCCACCTAGAAAAATCTTTTTAGGGGCCATACTGATATAAATGAATCGAAAAGATTAATCATGCACGTCATTTTAAAATAAAAATTGTATATTCAGAGAGAGGGAGAATCTAGTATTATACTAATAATCCTAATAATAACAATAAAATCTGTATTACTTTAAAATTTTCTCTTAATTCACTACAGATGGAATTATAATTCTTTATCTTTAATAAAGAAAAACATGTAGTGAACAAAAAATAAACAAAAAAATTTCCTTCACCAGTTTAATTTTAATTTTTTTTAAAAAAAGTGTATCATATTTCCTTTGCAAAATGAAACTATAATGAAAGAAATAGAAGAAAATATATGTTCCATTTTAAATTTTGTTTTCAATCATGTTTGTTCTCTTTAACGTTCCAAAATAAAACAAATATACATTTCTTTTACATTCAAAAACAAAAGCTTTTAAGAAGGAAAAATCAGTTAATATCAAAATTTAAAAAAACTACATTTTTAACTGTCCTCCATTTGATTCCTTTAGAAAATTCTAAAAGAATTTAATACGAAATTCTTCAAAAGACGCCGTTACAGAAAGTTTAATACTGGGGCCATTTGTTATTACGGTAGTTTTAATTGATTTTCGTGCAACAGATTTCATTCTATTAGAATCTGTTACATTCTGGAAGACGAGTTTGCACCAAAAGTGAGTTGCGTCTATTTTCAAAGGAAATTAATTGCCTTGTGCACCAGACTAAATCATTAAATAATAAAAATCAAAGGGGTCCGGCAAGCAATTTGGAGCTTTGTAAATAAACTAAATCAATTGTGCTAAAAGATTTTCAACTGAAAGATTTTCGTATTAAACTCGCTCTGAATTGTTAAGTTGCTCAATTCTGCAAAAGAGATCAAAACGGAAGTTTAATGAAAGATCAAGGAAACGCATTCGTCTTTAACCGAGATTCTGAGGTAAAGTTTTGGATTCATTGATGTTTTATTGACGTTGTACTTAAAAGTAACTCAATCACTATTGGCAGTGAATGACGTAATTTACATCCATGGTCAAGTTGTGACGGATCTATACGCGACCTCCTACTAATAAACCTCTAGTGTATTCTTTGGGGCCAGAAAATTTTATCAATCCTCTCCTAAGAAGAAAACGTGAAATGCAAATTAAGTTTATTATATATAGTTGTTCGCGAGTTAAGAGAGAGAGAGAGAATATTAACGTCGCAATGATTAGCAACACGAGGGCTTTTGGCGACGGTCCGCGTAATTTTGAACCATGGTCAAGTGACGCGGACGACACCTGAGCTGGCACCCCCTCTCCTAACTACCACACCACACCAACAGGAGGACTTTTGAACTCTCGACAGATTTAACGTGCATCGCTCTCCTACACGGTGGGTCTTTAGTGGTACTAGGATCGAACTCATGACACGCTAGCCATGATCCGATGCCTAGACCACTCGGCCACCGCGGCCCCGCGAGTTAAGAGGGTTAGTGAGCTAGAAGTAGAGAATAGATAACAGAAAGTTAGAAGGTCAGAAGTTTAGTTAACTAGAGGTGACAAGAAATATACAAGGTGAAGATTACCATAAATGGTTGGAAAGTCCTTGTTAAAAATTATACTCAGGAAGTATTATAGATCAATTGAATTGATTAGAAGACTGCCTAAGTTCAGGTACTGTCACATTCATATCACGTTGATATTTAAATTATCAAAATGGTTAAGTGGACATTAATTATATATCTACCATGTAAAGAAATATTAAGGTAGAAATATTACTATAAAGAGTTTTATTTAATGTATTCTCCCCAATCGCGACTCTCGTCCCTTTCCCTCTGTTGTCTGACTGGATCATCCTATTTGTAGTGTGCATTGATTTGTGTTTGAGTCGATTAAAGTGATAAATAAAATAATTTGAAATTATCATGTCGAATAATCCTTCACTTTCTTCCACACCTTTAACTGGGTCACAGGGTAGAAGGGAACTAGGTTTGTTACAAAGTTACGAGGATGACATCTGCGCTGGCACCGCTCTTAGCAAATTTCCCCATTGCACCAATGTGAATATTTAAGCCTCGACAAATTAAACGGGCATTCACCCCTCTACAATGTGGGTTGTATGATGCATCAGGATTTGAACTCACGACTCGAGAGAAACAATGCCGCGCACGAATTCACGACAAGACCACTCGATCATCCCGGCTTTATGTTTAATTTTTATAATAATTTTTAAAAGCGGATAAATGCATAATCGTTTTTATGAAACATCCGAGAGGGATAATTTATTTTATACAAAATAATAAATCGAGGATGCTCTTTATTGATAAAGTAAGTATCAATTAGAAAACTGAATTGATCAGTTCTTTCTTTCATTAAATTTTAGCCAGTGGCGCCCCCGTTTGAGATCGTGCAACTATGAGCGTCACGGAAATTAAACGATTACGAGAATACTCGTTAATCACAGAGTAAGTGTCACTGTGTTAAGATATTGGATGAAAAAGATTGGTTTATTTTTTTTAAAATTACCAATTTTATTACTAATGGTTCTAACATCAAACAATTGGCATTTACAACGCTCGATAGCTAGATATATAACTTCGGCTCAGCAACTATCAATGGGCTCATCGCCTGGTTAGCATTACGCATTTGTCCCATGGCTGATCATACCTGAAGGAACCCTGTTATAAATCAACTTGAAGACTTTTATCTTTTGGGCTAACATCTAAAAAACATTATCATCGTACATAAATAGATTCGTTATGTGAAATACGCTGTTTCAGCCGGTGCATACAGGGACGCATGAGTTCATCTTAAGAGGACACAGTACTATTCAATTCACAAAAATCAGTCAAAAAATCAAATCTAATTTTTTTTTAGCCTCAACTATTCCTTATAATTTTCCCTATAACCTCACAAAATTTAAAAGCTCTAAACTTAAGAAAAGCAGAATTATGATAGTGTTTGCGTTCATTTTTATTTACATCCCTATGGCACATCAAAACTTTAAACTGATTTATCTCGGAAAGATAAAATAACTAGTTTGTCTTTATTTAAAATGCTAAGGCTTTATTTCTATTGTGCCTAATGCTTGGAAATTTTTTTCACTTGTTGTTAATAGTACATGGAATCAAAGTTAGTACGCATTTTTCAATCAAAGCTATACTTATTTTTTTTAAAATAACTGAAATCAGAATTGATCTAATTTTTTTAAGGAATTTTTTATAAACATAGTTTGACGTACTGTAAATCAAATTTCATGCATGTAAGCAAAGTTTTGTAGGAGGAGTATCATTTTAAAATCACTTCAAAAATCTTTTCATTAAAAAATTAAATGGTTGGCTCTTTATTAAATTTTGAGCATAAAATCTATTTTACATAGTATACACACATAAGAGGAAACCAAAAAAATTTTGGAAATACTTAAATTAAAAATTTTTGCTTAAATTGTACCATGCCCCCTTAAAATTTAAATATAATTTTTTATTTGTTTTACTTCTGCCCGGAATGAAAATATTCTAAACATCTTGAAATTTGAGAACATCTTTTGTGTTTCTCAAAAATTACAATTTAAATAGTGAATGGTCCCGACTTTTTACACATGACGAGTATGCTCGTCAATATACAGAACGCTGTAACTTTTCCATGCCGAGTATAATCGTCACAGTTAAATGGTTAAAAAAAAGTATTTTTCAGACTCAGATTCGAAGAACAGTTACTTTTTTAAAGGACATTTTCAACTCTAGCAAAGAATGTCAACAAATGTCTCACTCTAAAATAACATAAAAGGGAGCAAATAACTGGAAATAAAATATATTGACCCGTAAGATATTTATTTTTGATTCGTGAATAATCATGAGTTACTTAATGTTCTCTATTTTCTTCCAATGATTTCGTCAAAGCAAAGACTGAGAATATATGTATATCTTGGTAAATCAAACGTCATCAAATACGGAAGAAAAAATATGTCACGAAAAAAATGAATCTGAGCAATGACGCGAAAAGAATATTTGAAATATTGAGAATCAGATGGAAGAATGTCAAAAAGGAAATGCATGTAACCTCTGGCAAAGTAATCACATAAAGCTTCAAATAGCTTCAGCTTATCGAATTCAGATTGGAAATTGCTTCAATGCCGTTACACAGAAAAGGCTTGCATGTTATGTAAAATAAACAGAAATATATTTTTAAATGATTCTTATTCATTTGTCTGCACTGCCAAATAAACTATGCATTAAGGATTTTATGGCTTTATTTATACAATTTCGTTGTATGTCCTGTAATCCACTTTTGGAAACACTCCAAAAATTTTCTTCAAACTATAATAAATATCCACGAATACTTTATGGTATAATAAATATATTTTATCATTAAGAGGAGATCAATTTTTATCTTTTTAATAAAATATTTAAAAAAATATTTCTGTTTAAATATTTATTAATAATACATTGTACTGTTTTTGACATTTGATCACAACTCTAAGGATACGTACATTGAAAGGTACCATGAGAAAATATCAGTTTCTTTCTTTTGTGATGAGCTTGTGTGTGTGTGTGTGTGTGTGTGTGTGTGTGTGTGTGTGTGTGTGTGTGTGTGTGTGTGTGTGTGTGTGTGTGTGTTGTGTGTGTGTGTGTGTGTGTGTGTGTGTGTGTGTGTGTGTGTGTGTGTGTGTGTGTGTGTGTGTGTGTGTGTGTGTGTGTTACTGTTAAAGTGTATAATTCAGCTATTTCATAGAATAACTAGGTATTTCATAAAATAACTAGACAACTCAGTTAAAGTATAAAATAGATTAAAAATTTCATACTTAATCTATTTATTCTATGAAATAATTAATGATAGACCACCAAAAAGTAAAAAATAAACAATTTAAAAGTTATTTTATAAATTAATTAATCATAAATAGCTAAAATCTCTCGAAAAATATATTTTGACATATTTTATCCCTATTGATCATGATAAATTGATAAATAATAAGGGAAAGCATATGATATAGTTTAATATTGCTCATATTGCTGTCATTAGTTAAAACAGAAAGGGGGGGGGAAAGAATATGCTGCACAGAAATAGTTATATTTAAATATTATCAAAAAAATACATGCCAGGAAGAAAAGCTGTTGGTTCATAAAAACATTGTGGAAACTTTTTCAAACAAAAATTTAAGAAAATATTAATTTAAATTTCATGAAATACCTTTATTTTTTTCCTTATTTATTAAAGCAAAGATTGATGTGAGGACACTTTGTACTGCGGTTCAAAACTGACTAAAAGCATCTAGAACTAGTTCAAAGAAATTTCCAGTGTCGAATCTCATACTTTAACAATCAAGCAATCGTTATTCTATAGAATACCTAGTTAAATCATAAAACTAAATAATTTTATATACTCTGACTTGTCTAGTTATTTCATGAAATAACAAATTTCACACTTTAATGGTAACATATACATACTCAAGAAACTTGTCACTTATGATTATGGGCTCAGAAAATTTTATTAGATACTTCAGGAGGTAGATATCGTAAAGTGAAAAGTTATCACTCAGTTGTCACGTGTCACAAAAAACTCAAAAGTACCTTATAATATCGAAAATAAATCGATAAATTATATTATTTAGAAATAATAAAAGTATAGAATATATTAGCAAAAGTATCAAATGCTTATAACATTATACTTAGGGAATAACTAAATCTAAGTGTGTGTGAGAGAGAGTTACATACTAGAAAATATGGATATGAATTATAAAAACAGTCCTCATTAGTCCTGTTAAAACTTTGGACCAGGAGTGGCCAACCCGTGACACGGTGGAGTTTAACAATGACAAGCAAAGACTTTTTGAAAAATTTAAAAAGATAATAACTATTAATTGTATACAATTTTATTGAAATATCTTTGTGTCTTAGGCAACCTTATTGATGTAACACAGACCTGTTTATTGTCCTGCAAAAACTTCAAAATTTCTTTTACATACACTTATTGAATTACAAAAAAAAATTATTATGTAGAGAATACTCTTCATTGTCGAGTGCAAAGATTTCCCGAAGGAAGTGCATATGCGCGATTTTTAAATTTGAGGGAGTCTTAAAATATATTTAAGAAAACAATGAGTTGCCCACAGTGAGTGCTTTCAACTCAAGACGAAGGCTGGCTATGGGACTTAGCTTTTCTTACCGATATTATGAGGCGTTTAAATACAGGAAATTAAGATTACACTCAGGTAAAAGATATCATATTTTCTTCTCCTGATTGACCATATAACATCCTTTGTCAGTTAACTTTTGCTTGTTCTCTTGATATAAGAAAAATGATTAACACATTTGGCATAATGCAAGAAATATATACTAAAGTTAATAATGCTCTAGCTATGGTTGGTTTAAAAATTTAATATCTATTTTGCAGGAGTCATTCAGTGCTAAGCTTGATGATTTTCAAAATGGAAAAATGCTGATCTTTTCACAAATCCTTTATCAGTTTCTCTGTAAGACACCAATTTTTACCCACATGAAATCCAAATTAAACTTATTTACTTACAGCACATACTACAGTGCAAAGCAAATCTAAGAAACTTTTTTCAACGGCAAGTGATACAATTATATTGAATTTTGGAAGTTTGTCCCAACAAATAAATCTAATTTTTACTCAATTTGACTGTTTGATATTGCCATAGGTTTGGATCTACATATATTCGTGAACAGATGTTTTCTATTATACGAACATAATAAAATCAAAATATCTCTCAAAACTAGCCGATATGCACCTAAATCATTCGAATTTTGTAAGCATCTTCAAAAAATAATCCTAATACAAATGACTTCAGTAAAAAAAAAAATTACAAACCTTAAAGCCCCATTAAGAAAATAGACTGGCTAATAATTATTTAGTATTAAATATGTTTTAAGTACTCATTTTTATTTTATACCCAACTTAACTGGGAATCTATGTTTATTCTTAAAAATAAAGCGTAAGTTTGTACTTTTGTTTTACTTATATTATTTTTAAATTTTCACTACTTAGATTTTCACTTAAAAAAGTGAGCTATTTGTGTAAAAATCCCATAATAAGTCTACAAGTAACATATTTTAACTTTTGATATTTTTTGTTTGTTGGAAAAATTTAAAGTTCCATACATAATTTTTTTTATCAGAGAGTGGATTCTTCCCAAAAAGGTTGACCACCCCTGTTCTAAACAAATGTTAAATTAACATAGTACGATTCAATTGACAAAATTCAATTGACATCGGTCAAAAATTCAAAATATATTTTTTTAACATAAAGTATTTTTTATATAATTTCTATAATCTCATTTATGTTGAAAGCTCCAAGTTAAAAAAAATTTAGAGTTATGATAACATTTATGCGTACCTTTATTCATATCCAATGGCAAAAAAAAACAAAAAAACTTAAAACGGATTTATCACAGAAAGAAAAAATAATTCACTTATCTTCATTTAAAATGCTAAGGATTTTTTCTATTGTGAAATGTTTCAAAATTTTCTTTACCTATTACTAATAGTACATGTAATAAAAATTCGTATTCACACACACATTTTTGAATCAAAGCAATACTTATTTTTTTTAAAAAAAATATTTGATTTTAGAATTTACACATTTTTTAAGGAATTTTTAAAAGGTATTGTGAGAGAAAAAAAAGTATTTTTATTTTTATCTTCTTTTTTTTTATGAATCAAATTTTATACATGTACGTAACAGTAGTAAAATCTTCATCAATTTTAAAACTATTTTTTAAAAAAATTAAATGGTTAGTGTTTTGTAGTATTTTGAGTACAAAATCTGTCTTATTTAATCCATATTTATATGCATATATAGTCCATATATATATAGTATCATAAAATGAAAAAATACATAGTATGTTAAAATTGATATATATATATTGGTCTTGAGAAAAAAATTGTAACAACTATTAAATAAAAGATTTTTGTATAAATCGTATCATTTCCCCTTAATTTTAGCGCAGCTCAACGAAATTTAGTCAGTTGCTATTCTAGAAAAAATACAAATATCTCTGCCTTTTCACTTAGAGGTCTTATGTAACAAAGTTAGAGACAACGAACTGCATATGAGGTAAAGCTATTCCTGATCATTATGAATTGTCAAATATCCGAAATTTTTTAGATTTATAGTATATTATCTACAGTGTGCACTATTATATAAAACGTTTCACTCTACGATTGGGAAAATTCTCCCCTGTAAACCTCCCGAATGAAATCTAACTTCGACTGTACAGAAAGTGCTTCAGTTTTGTCGATATTAACGTAAAAAGAAGCATGTTTTGCTCAGGAATCTCATTATTTCGGCATCAAAAAGCTTGGGAAAACAGATTTCCGAAGAAACTATGCTTTGTTATATCCAAAAATGTGGTACGCATTCCACAAAGCAAGAATAAAACTATTTCTCCTAGCAACGAACAAAACATTGCGGGTTACATGGGCCAAATCTTACCTAAGCTGGATTCCATCTCAGTGAAAAAGTGTGTTATGGATTGATCACTACTTTTTTTAAAACCAGATGAAAATTGTTATGTTAGACTGGAATGTAGTGTTCGTTCACTGACTGCTAACGAATAGCTTCTAAACTTATACTGGTATTTCGTGACTCTTTGTCCTTCGTTAAATATGTACGTTTGAATGACTTGTGTATGCATGTGGGGACGAGATCGTAAAATTGTTCATATAAAAAAAAGTGCATGCCACTATTTCATGAATTGGTCGAGTATTTCATGAAACAAGCAATTTTACGATTGGGCTCCGACATATATATTTATACACAGAAGTTTCCCTTAAGGTATCCGACTAATTGCGACACTTTTTTAAAAAAATGGAGGTATGATTATTTTTTTTTGTGTGGTTTTTAGATTTGAGTACATTTTAAGAAAAATATGCTAAAATTAAAAAGATAAAAAGAAATTATTATTACTAAAATGGGAAACAATTGGTAAAAATTTACAAAAAATATCAATTCTGTACCAAACGTTTATGAACAAATTTTCAATTTTTCTATTCTAATGTGTTGTTATGTTATTCATTTTTGAAACGACCTTCACGAGATAAGTGATATTTTTACAAAAACTAGAGCACTTTATCTTAGTTATTACATGAAATTGCTTAAAATAATAGCGGTTATATTCACATAAGATACTGTAAATTTTGTAATAAAACAGTGATTGATAAATCTGAAGGTTAAAACACTTCTACTTATGTACAGAACAGGTAGTAGACGCTACAGTGATTTATAATTTTTCCAATTTTTGTATCTTTACTACGTGAGAATTTTGAGGTATTACTTGCATTGAATATCTCAAAATTCTCACGTAGTAAAGATACAAAAATTGGAAAAATTATAATTTACTGTAGTGTCTTCATTTTTACTTGAATGTGGATCTAAATTACGAGGTCCATCTTTATTAGTCATCTACTACCAAGATTCATATATATTTGAAAATAAAAAAGCCAAGAGTTAATATATACATATATAAAAGTTACGAATTTTGGCTTTTCATTATTCAGTTCATTTTATTAGAAATTATTCACAACTTAATTAAATTTTAAACAGTTTTGATTAGTTTCAAGCACAAAATTTTTTATCAAGCACACACAAAAAAAAATGTTTTTATTATATCTATTTCTAAACATTTGTGATAGCGTTAAGAACCTTGGCACTGTGTCATATACAATGATAAGAATTTTATACTGCTTTATTAAAACATACACGGCGTATATATATATAATTGCAATAATTAACTATATAACACGTGCAATAATTTTTGGCAATAGAGTACACTGATATAAAGAAAGAGCTTTATATTTCTTAACATAAGTTTTCAGTACAGGAAAATCTTTTCTCATTATAAATCTAATACAATGTTTTTCTAATCTATAAATACGATGTAACAAGTTATCTTATATATTGACATAGCTCGATATAATATCAAAAAAATATTATTATACTATAATTTTAACCGAAGGAAAACAAACATGAAGTTTCTTTTTTCAATGTTTGTACAAAAAAACTGAATGCAGTAAATAAAGCATATGCCATATCAAAATTGGGAGAAAAAATTTCTCAACTGACAAATACTCTGTCCAAATTTCGTTTCGTGAATTATGATACCCTTGAAAGATCGCAAGGGATTTGTAACGGAGCTTTATAAGAATCATCCTTCTATATGGAAATTGAAAAATTCTTTCCTTCCGTTCAGATTTAACAGTTCTGCTGAGTAAACAATGTATTGATATGTAGAACATATGCCCCTAGGTGTATCTAAAAGGGAAATTGGAATTGTTTGAGTTGGCACACAAAATTCAAAGGGGGCGGTGCAAAAAGTACCTCCCTAACTAAAACCATATTTGGTTTATCTAGTGTTTGTATAATCATTAAAACATTTAGAGTTTTTCTCATAACATAATAAGTTAAATAGTTTTTAGGTCGTAATTAATGAAACCATCATGGAAAGAATTTTTAAAGAGTACTGTATCTGGAATTTGAGAAAAAGGAAAAAATTACATGCAAATAACTCATAGAAATAGCCAAGTAATAAATAATTTTGTTCAAAATACAAAGAATGGTGCTTGAAAACATCAATGTAATTTTCTTTTTTTCTTTTTTATGCGTATTATTTGAACTCGCACGTATTCTATTGAACATTTTTTTTTTTACTTTTTTCATTTTCTTTTACAGAATTTATTTTTCTCATTTTTGTACGTACAGTAACTGAATGAGTTTACAGACGTTCAAGAGTGCTTGAGAAGAAATGCATTATTTGATATTTACAAATTTTTTTGGATTTTTCTCCGTAATAAGTACGGTTAAAGTACCTTCTAATACTTCAAAACTATTTTACAGAGACTACTGAATTAGGGAGAACACGAATAACTGTTCTATGAAGAAAGTTTCGTGGCAGGGCAAAGACACTACGAGAGGTTGAATTCAATAATATTCTCACTCTTAATCAAGAATGCCAAAATGTAAGCTCGAATCGCACGCATGTGGATAGGATTGAACATTAATGAAGGTCACTAATTTACAGTGACAAATCCAGATGTGCTTTGTAGAGCGATTTGAAAGCAAATTTAATCTAGATGGAATCATAAATCTGTTTTAATATTTTAAATATTCATGCAAAAGCCATGGAATAGCAGATTATCCACTCCAAAGGTACAATCAGCAGATTGTAATAAATATGTATATATATAATAAATCTTTTATTTAGATAAAATCCAATACTATATATTCATGTAATTAATAAAAAAACTAGATCATTTTGCTTACGTTATAAGTATGATACTATTTTTCGAAAGTGATAAAATGGTTTCTTTTATGCTGATCTTGATTTTTCCACAAAAAAAATTCTTCCCATCCGAAGTATTTCTTTTCCCCCCTTCATATGATATAGAACAGCGGTCTTCAATCTGGGTTCCCTGGAACTTTGACAAGGGTCCCACAAATGATAATTTTTTGCTTAATCAAAGTACCAAAATGTTAGTAAAATTTTAATTTTTATTAAAGGTCGAATTCTTTAAGACATTCTTCCAAGACATTTTGGAGTGACCGCTTGAAGATTAGCAGTTAGTAATTATACAGCGGAATATTCAACATTGACTGACACAGTGCAAATTTAAGCTCATTTCGGGCCCCGGGCGCAGAAGATCAACAGGCCCCCTTAGCAACGGGAGGATCTAAATTTATAACCAGAAAATGTGGTTAAGCCTAGCTTCTCCGGACCCCAGGGTGTCCGTTTCAAGCGCTCAATGGATAAACCGGCACTGGACTGATAATATGCAGACTAAGTCTTCTATTGACTATAACTACAGGAACTAACTTTAGATAAATATGTTTTATTTTTAATGCATTTTGAATTGTTTGATCATAATATAATCCCAATGTATCATTTGATATTTTTATATTTGTAGCTATTATTATTATGTATTTATCTTGCGTTTTGCTTTCACGGGATCTTAAAAATGTAAGATTTTTTTTATTGTAGTTACGTAAGTAAGTACATATTTCGAATTTATTATTAAATTATAATAAGCATTGTAGACCTTTTTCTCAGCTCTTTTCACCTACGACATTGGGTGAACCGCTACATCTTGAACAAATTAAAAATAGCCCGTGCTCTGGAAAGTACGCCCGCCCCTGGTATAGAATATCGCGATAATTGATCCAGTCTTTTTTAACTTTTGTAGATTTGGAAATTTGTGTTTAAGCATTCTTCAAGTATACTTACGAGCTGAAGACGTTAAATATGAAAGCATTAACTTGATTATATTTAGCTTCGATTGATAACATGGTAACGCAAGATACAGAAATCAACATAAGCTTTAAAACACACACACACCCCTATCTACTCTGTGACCCAGCTAAAGGTGTAGGAGGAAGAGAATGATTATTCGACATAATAATTTAAAATTATTTATTCTCAGCACTATAATTAACTCCAAAAAAAATCAATGAATCAGAATAAATCGGATGTTTCCGATTAGCTAGCAGAGGTAAGGTAACTAGAGTCGTGTTTTTGGAGAATACTCCTAATAATTTATCCACTTTGTATTAATCAATCGTCTACCTTAATATTGCTTTAAACCATAGATATGTAACTAATTGCCACTTAAACCTCTTAATAATTTAAATATCAAAACGTACTATAATGTGACCAATATCTGAAAGGTAGTTAGTCTTGTTATCTTTTTTAATGCGTAATCTTTCAATATCTTAATAATTCCAACTTCCCATCTTTATTCTCTCATCCAGACTTACTAACTCTCTTCTGTATACTTCTTCTACTTATATCTTACTAAGTCACGCTTTAACTAACTAACCTTTTAGAAAGCGAACCTGAACTATATATAATAAGCTTAATTTGCATATCATGGTTTTTTTAAGAGAAGGATGTTGTTTTTCATAGCCCAGATATTTCCTCAGAGTAACAGTTGAAGGATGCGTATAGATCAGTCAAAGCATTAAGACATGTTATTTAAGGAACTGGGCTGTAACTGAATCATTTTAGATAATTAAATAATTGCAGATATTGCTAACCATACTGATTAGATCAATACCATACTGATTAGATCTCTTCAAATTAATGAAGTATACCTAAAATGTTGTTTTGCATTTAGCGATCTTCAGTTATCTTTAAAACAACTTTTAAAATGAAGTTATAAAAATCATAAAATTTTTTGATGTGTAACATCTTTACTCTCGGTTGCTGGATATTTGTTGGAGTGATTTCGTGAAAAGGGAAGGAAATGCGTTACAGGAAGTCGGGGGAAGCCCGCGCTGTTTGATTTGACCAATTCAGCGCCTTGGGGTGTCTCTTCGCTAGCCTCTTCTTGGGGTCCAACTGTAGTAGCAATTAAGACGCTCGCCTACCGCACATACCAGCAAGTCTTATTAGACTTCATCCAGAATAAACTTGTGATTCTTACGCTCAAATATCAAAGTCTCAGGGCTCGTTGTGTGTGAAATCTGAGGATATATTTATATATGTGTAAACTATATATTAACAATTATATTTCTTGCCAAGCGTCTGACAAAGCTCATCTTCTTTAAAAAATAGGAGTAAGTAATATGGAATTATTTGAATAAATATTTAAGTGCTTATCATTTTCATACTTTGAGGTTAATTCCTGTCGCTGTCAATATAATATTTTTAATTATGATTAAAAAAGATTTCACGATTAAAAAAAACTAATTAAGTAAACGGGTATTTTTGATTTTCTCTAATATTTCTAATTTTTAAGCATGCGCTTGACGGTGTCTCTTCGCTACCCACGTCTGGGGGTCCAACTGTAGTAGCAATTAAGACGCCCGCCTACTGCACATACCAGCAAGACTTGTCATTTTGGTGGTCGCATACATTTCTCCGAATCAAACAGTTAAATTCCTGCATTTTGTACTTTTACCGTACACCGAAGGTGGTTCTGCTCTTTTTTTAAAAAAACTATCACTCGCTTCCCATGATTTGGAGTGCTGATTTCAACGTTAACTTCAGTTTGCCAGAAGCTGAGCCGCTCATAGCTTTTCTAAAAGATTAACTCAAGCTCGAAATGAACACTAATCGAAATGTTTCGACAACTAACAGTGGTACTGTTATTTACGCCGTTTTTCAACGATTTTTAAATACTTTGAAATCACAAGTATATGTGTCATACTTTAGTTTTCATAAATCTACTGTATCCGCACTTCCCCAAATTGAACAATAAGAAATATTTTTGATAAAAAATTGCACTACTCCTTGTGTTAATTAAATAAAATTTTCATTAAAGATATAATTATTCGATAGAAAATTATTTCCAGTCATAACCCATTCAGGATTAAAGTCACTATTGCGTATTTGCCATGATAACAAGTCAGATGTTGCACATCATATGCGACTACTGTAAAACTCGTTTCTTTTTTTTAATTCCCTGACTAAGCCGATCCAAGCATAAAATGCCTTTATTGGTTTGTTTTTCGGAAAAAATAATTGTACTGAAACACTGACAAAAAATTTTAAAAAGAATAATTTTGTAACAAATGATTTTATTTCCATAGTCTCCCTCTCTCTCCCTATGAAAGAAATTTTCTTTCAAGCGCGCAATGAAATATTTCCCTTCTCACTCAAAACTAAACATAGTTGATATATTTGCACACTTAATGTAACTGATGATGGAGAGTCGGACGGAAGGTTACAGCATAGAAATCTTCAAGTTACAGCAAAGATTAATTTATCAAGTACTACCAATGAGCGTGAGAGTCTTTCTCCTCGTGTTTAGCAGATTATTTAATAAATGAAAGTCTTCTAGTAATATTCTAGTAACATTTATAGTGGATTTAGGTAGTCAGAATTTTAAATAAGTGGATGAAAACGTATCTAAATTATCTCTTTTAATTACAATGTATTGGTAAGGATAGAACACCCCGAAATAAAAAAAATATATAGCTAGTTGTGTGTGTGTGTGAACTTTAAAAAGTTTTAAAAATCTGCTATATACACTATCTGGACAAAAGTATCCGGACACCCAGTGGTATGGACTTAGAGCGTCTTGAGGCACATATTGATATGATGTTGGTCCCCCTTTTGCATGGATGACAGCCTGCACACGTTTGGGAAAACTTTCCACCAATTTTTGATAGGTGACCACAGGAATTACCTTCTAGGCGTCCATCACAGCTGAAGTGAGTGCTTGCAGTGAGGATGGTCGATTTGGCTGGCTACGTAATCTGCGCTCTAATTCGTCCCAAAGGTGTTCTATGGGATTTAGATCGGGGTTCTAAGAAGGCCTGTCCAGTTTTTGAACACCCATTTCGTCAAACCACGTCTGTGCAAGCCTCGATGTGTGAATGGAGCAGTTATCCTGCTGGAAGAGAGAAATGGGCCTTCCCCGAAATATTGCCATAGAGTTGGGAGTGCAGCATTGTCCAGAATGTCCACATACATCTCAGAGTTCATGTTTCCAATCACAGAAACTAACGGACCCAGGCCAAACCACGAGAAACACCCCCACACCATTATGCTTCCACCACCAAACTTAACAGTCGGCACAATGCAGTCACTAAAGAAACGTTCTCCGGGCATCCGCCAAACCCAGACGGGTCCATCCGACTGCCAGACTCTAAAGCGAGATTCATCACTCCAAAGAACAGTTTTCCACATGTCCACGGTCCAATGATGGTGAGCTCTTCACCATTACAATTGATGCTTCGCATTCTGTGGAGGGATGTTTGGCTTGTGAGCGGCTGCACTGCCATAGAATCCCAAGTTTTTTAACTCTCGACGGACAGTCCTGCTGCTAACACTAATTCGTGATGAACTTTGGAACTCCTGAGAAATTTCCACCAACGAGGACTTGCGATTTTGTTTCACTACCCTTTTCAGAGTCCTGCGGCTGCGTTCACCAAGTATTTTCGGCCTACCGATTCGTTTTTGCTGCCGTTTCACTACCTCGACGTTTCCACTTCACAATTACATAACTCACAGTAGATTTAGGCTTCTGTAGAATGTCCGCAATCTCACGAACTGATTTCCCACAAAGGTGGCATCCCAGTACACTGCCACAATCAAAAACTCACTAAGCTCCTTTGACTTACTCATTGCCTCACAAACGCATGAATACAATCTGACAAACCACTACCAACACTTTTATAGCTTTCAATTACATATCAAATTGCGTCACTTGCCAGAACAACTTTTTTAAGAGGTGTCCGGATACTTTTGGCCAGATAGTGTATTCTAATTGCGCAGACCATAACAAACGTAAACACTTATAACTCAATGAAAAAACTACAAGCGAAAATATTTTTTTAAAGTTTGTTGTGTACTGAAATATAATTGTCAAACGTGAAGTATAAATTTACTAATTAATCTATAGCTCTATACTCGGTACTCTGTAGATTGTCCTATATAAATAACTCTATAAAAATTCATGTTTATTCAGGAATAAACTACGTATATAGTTATACATTGTTTCAACATCACTGCCAGATATTTAACTATTTTTAATCTTAATTTATTATAAGATGCATCAACTATGCATGTTGCTCCATGGTTGACATGAAGACTTTCATAAATAAAAATACGGTGGTTTAGAGAAAAACCAGTAGACTGTGAAAATAAATGATGTAAAATATTACAAGTCTTATTTTCCTCTTTAAAAAATTAGAACAAAGTTACACATGCAGTACAAAAAATAACATTTCCTTTCAACACATTTTGTTATTAAAAATTGCAAAAAATTCTTCATTTCCTTTGAAAAATATATTAGAAGTAAGAAATTTGTTTACATTACTAATTTTGTATTTCAATTAGATTTTTAAAAATTGCCTCACGTATTGTGTGTGTGTGTGAAGCATATTATTTGAAGGTTAACTAAAATAAAACTGCTTAAAATGTTTTAGTTATGTTAGTGTTTAGTAGAAACATCTTTTATTTGAATAATGAGTCAGACATAAACTACTAACTGAAAAACTGCATTCTACATTACAGTAAATTTTAATAAAAACATAAGGGAAAAAATTGTTAACTTTGAAAATAAAAAACTGAGTAAAAACAATCTTTTAAAAAGGAAATTCAAAATAATTGTATACTTGTAGGCTTTAAAAAATTTCTTTTTTTAATTTTTTTCAATGATTTATATTTTTTGTATCAATATAGGAGTAGTTGATATTTTTTATAGTTACCCAGAAAACCCTAAATTTTTGCTTATTGCTTGCATGATAGCTAAGCATTATTCCTTAAAAAATGCACACAAAAAAAATAGAATTTTGTTAAATATTTTTATGGTTTTAATAATTTGAAAACAACCGAGAAAATAACTTTAAAATTATGGAAGGAATTTTATCCTTATATTTTAAAAATACTAGAATATTGTTCTATCCTCCAATATCTTTTAACCAGGTTCCATGTTCTTAAAAAAGGTTGAACAAACAACGAACTATGGTAAGAAATTCCTTAATTTTCTGCAATTTTATCGATTTAAAGTAGTTTGTTGAGGATTACGAGAGGTCCGTCATCAATAGACCTCGTGCAGCTTTATAGTGTGACGTTATATAATCCAACTCTCTCGCGTGCTCTCTGAACATTACAAAATTGTAATTGCTTTTTTAGACAAATAATTTTTTTTTCAATTTAAAAACACTTATGTCTATTCAAATTCAATAAAATTTTATGAACAAAAGAAAGAGTAAATTTGTGATTTCAATTCCATTGTTTGATTCAAATACTCTTACACCTCTTGCAGAAATACAACTGCTTTTAAGGTATCCGACTACCCTAAAATTGTGAATTTTGCCAAAAATTGACAAATTTTTTATCATTTTATTTTATATGCCATCTTATTAGCTTTGTAAAAGATACCAAGTTTATTATTTTCTGTTCATTAGAACCAACACTACAAGTGTTTTAGTAAAAGCAGATGCCATTCCTTTAAGAAAAATGTCATACATTAAAATGCGTTACGCTAATGACAGACGTATCTCTAGCCCGTTACCATTATGAATTTCGCGGGCCTCGATCTGACTACGTCAGACAGGTGGCATAAGCAAAAACAACACGCAAAATGTTTTTTTTTTTTTTTTTTTTTTTAAGAAAACTCAAACGGGGACAGCAATTGCTAAAAAGGTTTTGAAAATAATTAACTGAATTTTTTTGTATGTTCTGTGTAATAGTAGAAGTGTTTTAACCTTCAAATTTATCAATCACTGTTTTATCATAAAATGTACAGTCCCCTAGGTGAATATTCACTGGTTTTTTTTAAGCAATTTCATATAATAACTTCGATAAATGCTCTAGTTTTCGCAAAAATTTAAATTTCTCTTATCATGAAAGTCATTTCAAAAAGAATAACATACCAAGACATCAGAAGTGAAAAATTGAAAATTTCTTCATAAACGTTTGGTACAGTTTATGTTATATTTTGTAATTTTTTACCCATTTTTTCTCATTTTAGTAATAATAATTTCCTTTTCTTTTCTTAATTTTAGCATATTTTTCTTAAAACATACTAAAAAAATCTGAAAACCACAAAAAAAATCTTCATATATCTCCATTTTTTTTTAAAAGCTATCACAAGTAGTCGGATACCTTAAGGCTCACGTATTTTCAAATGAGAGACACAGAACGACAAATACAAGTATGCATACATTTTGACTCATAATTTTTAGCCTATAGTCATTCAATATTTTTTTTAATTTTTCAATGTAGAAGTACAATGTTTTTACTAGCACATGTAAAATTTTTCTGCCACCTGAAAAAGAAAAAAATCGTCATTTCTGTTATGGGGTGGCCAAGTTTTATTCCCAAAAGAGGGATCTTTCGGAGCGAAAAGCACATTTCATTATACTAAAAGTTCTGAAAACATTTTTAAACGATTAGTTTTCCTAAAAATTTACCTCAGACATGACAGAAATTCACAAAGCTTATAAAACAAATAGCATTCACAATATGAATGTAGTATCTCTATTTCAAATACTATTATATCGCTCTTTCAATAGAAATAAAAAATCTCCCAAAAAAAGTCCTAGAAAAATTGTTCGTTTCAACGTTTTAAAGAATTTTTTTCTTAAGATTTTTGTATTAATGTGTGAAAAACTGAATCTTCGTATAAATTCAAACTGAAAATGCACACCAAAAAATATCGAATTGAAAATTAAAATATTTGTGGGGGAAAAAATTAATTAACAGAGTGCTTTCTGAATAAATTTAATGTTAATATAGGAAAGAACTAGTTCTAAAAAGATAACATTAACAAAAAATTGATTATTAAAAAATTATTAAAAAAGAAAAAGTTTTTATTATAAGCATAGTAATTTTCCTCGCTGAAATTAAAAAATTTTAAAAAGTAATTTCAAAGAGTTTTCAAATATGCAAATTCCGTCCCATAAACTACTTACGAATAAATTGGTAAGTTAAAGAAGAAATTTAAAAAGAATATGTAATTAGTGAAGAACATGTTTTTGAAAAATTAGGAAAATAAATAGGGTCTCAATTGCTAGGTTTTGAACAAGAAATTTTGATAAAATTTAATTTTCTCTTCCTATTGAAAAAGTAAATAGAAGAAAATATTTTTGTACGGAAAAAAATTAAGTAATTTTGGAAGTTATGAAAGTAAGTGATTTTCAGGACACAAATAAAATTAGCACTGATAAATACTGCTTGATTATATGTAGTACATACTTGTTAAAGTTTGAGTGTCTTATCGGTATTACAATGAATATGTAATAGGTGAAAGGTAAATACAATAGCCTAGTTATAGGTGAAAGCTGACAGCCCTCAATATTCATCAAGAAATTTTAAAATCACAATTAAAATATAATAAGCAGTACTAACTGTGTCGGCACTAAGAAGCTATCTGTCGAATACAAGAACTGTGTTAACTCATCGATTTAAGTCACTGCTTGCTATCTTATGATTTTCGACTCAAATTTCGGGTCCTATTTATGATGTCATCAAAATTCTTTATATAGAATTATGGAGGCTGGCGCATAATTAACATGGATTTAAACTTTTCAGATTTAAAATGTAAGGCAAGGTACAGTACGTCACCTCTTAAGGAGCCAGCTGTCTGCTACCCCCCCCCCCCGTTTTTTGTCCCCTTGCACCCCACTTGATGAGGCGTAATCAAACTGGTGATAACCAGGCACACATGGTACGTCCCTTTTTTTGTCCAATTTAACACGTGACTATGCTACACAAGCATGGAAAGGACGGGCCACTATTGTGAGAAATAAATTTCAAGTATCATATTCTATACGTTGGAGTGACATGCCGATTTATAGCCTATCTATATGACTTTCGACATGTGTGTAAAATGGTCGAAGGCTAGACGGGACTGCGACGCAAAAAAAAACACTGATATTTGGGACCCAATCTGGGGGTGCCATGTGTAAGTTCATGTTCTTGCCAATCAAGAATTGAGGGGGCATGAGAGAGTTCCACCCAGAATTTTTAAAGAAGGTCCCTGAGGTCCCTGTCACTTGTGTTCCCTGAGGAACACCAGCGACAGCCCTGCGAGAAAGGTGAAAAAAGAAGGGCCAAACTGTACTTAAAGATTTTGTTGGATATTGGACGCAACGACATCCTGTGTAAAGAGCCTACCCAATGAAGATACCACAAAGTATCCGATAGCTATATGTGTAAAGTCAGTTACCTAGGAAACGATAGTTATATGGGTTAACTTACAATTAAAATTTGTAAATAAAAAAGTAATTTTGCTAAACTTGCGGGATCCATCTCACAATCCAGAAATTTAAGTACACCTGGGGTCATTATATTACAGTACCATTTAAACAGAACGGTCAAGACACGAATTTGTGGCTAGCGTTGTTTCTTTCGAATCATAAGATCAAGTCCTGCCACCAATGACCAGTAGCAATGAGAAGCTGATGCACGTTACATGTTGTTCTTTGCCTTCAAACTGAGGTATTAAGAAGATTCAGGAAGGCCAGTTGTCTATCAGGAATCATCTTTATTAATTAACTATGATGCCAATTTACCAGGTCCTTTGCCAATAACCCTCTTATTGCATTGAAAGGTAACGTTAACAAATGATCAATAAATTCCTTGGACTGCAAGAGTAATAGCTTTCTGATAAATTCATATTTTAAAAAAAATTATAAGGATACGCTTCAAGTAAAAAATAATGCGAATTCTTGATTTATTTGAAGCATTTTAAAATCTGCAAACCTAAACAGGTGTTAAATTGCATTATTAAAAAGATTTACTTTAATAATAGTATTTGTAAAAACTTTATTTTTTTGTTAAATAAAGGTTGATTGTTTAATGTGGCAAGCAATATAGCGAACCAATGAGATTGTATTAAGCGCAACTTAGATTTTATAAGTACCAAAAAGATTAATTATAACTCTTACTTAGTACAATTAAACATATATTCCAATCTTGCAAAACAGTGAATTACTTATCCCCTCCCCCTTTTCAAAGAATTGAATACTATGAATTTCATTCTCAATGTTTCTTTCAGTAAAGTTTCCGACTTTAAAGGGAAAATAGTCATTAACATCATATGATATTGCCAAAATATATTCCCCGATAAATAAGAGTACCTTAAAATGATGATTTGTTGTATGTCTTAGAATTGAAAAAAAAGGGTTTTCTTAATTTAATTTTTAGAAATGTGCTCTGAAAACAAAAAATATGGGTTAATTTGATACACTGAAGTAAAGCTATAAGAAGACTAAATGGCTGAATTTTCACTTGTTTATTGGGATTTACGCTTACATCAGTTTTGAAATTTATTCAAGTCTAAATAATACACCATTACAGAGATTCACATTAAACTAAAAATTACTTATTGGTGTTATAAATTGCATCTAAAACAATCAATCTTCCTATTTCCATTACATTTTAATATGTTGACTCGAAATAAAATTTATAAGCTGCTTTATGGAACTTAATAAATACTTAATTAAATGCTAATATAGAAATAAAACTACTTTTGGTGGAAAAAACACTGTTTGCCATTAGTTTGTAATTTCTTTTAACTCTTTATAAACATTTTCAGTGGTACAAATTTCAAATATAGCAATATAGATAACGCAGATTTGAAATTTTACTCTGGCGTGAAAAACTCAAGCAACAGATGTTTTTTACCATATCGTTACAAGTAATCATCTGAGAGATATGTAATTTAAAAATGAGAGGCAGCCTTTTGTACTTAAACGATGACGAAAGCATAGTTGCGCCAAAATGAATACAATGCATATAGTATGGAATTAAACAAAAAGGCTTTATTGAACTCATTATATCGTTACACATAATTGTCTGTCCAAGAGGAAGAACAGCAAGCAGATATTCGTTAGTATGAGATATTCCCTCCCCTTACTGCAATGGTTGCTTCGCACCGTCTCTTAGCACCAGATTGTCCAACATATCTTGAGGTAAGTGTGCCCATTCCTCAATCAACATCTGTTTCAGTGTTGGGGTGCTTCCCGCAGGATGTAATCGTCCTGCAAGGCATCTTCACTAAGCATACCACACATGTTCGATGGGGTTTAAATCAAGGAGAACGCTGGCGAATCATTTCGAGAGTGATATCTTCACTTTCCAGTAGCTGCTGAACATCAGCAGTCCGATGCGACTGTGCATTGTCATCCATAAAAAACATATCTGGTCTAATAGCCCCTCAGAATAGACGCACATGGAGAAGGATCACAACCTTACAATAGCGACTTCGGGTTACAGAACATTTGACGAAAACGTGGAGCTCATTTCACCCGTTCAACATAATCCCTCCTCAGACGACAACTCCAGAACCACCGTAATGGTCTCTTTCAGTCTCTTAATGGGATGAAACAGTGTACTGGCGTTGAGAATTGCTTGTGACACTGAAACGACTCTCATCCGTAAAGAGAACACGGATCCATTAATGAGACGTCCAGTTTTTGTACTCCTTACATCACTTTGAACGTTGCTACCGATGGCCAACTTTCAAAGGAATGCGGCATTCAGGATGGCGGGTGAGTATAGGCCACCTTTGTGAAAGTATCTTTTCACAGTAAGCCATGACACTCATCGCCCTGTTGCTGTACGCAATTGCTGAGCAATTGGCTTGTTGACTGGCATCAGGCTCTTTTCACTTGCAGGATGATATATCGGCCATCCACTGCAATTGTTTTCCAAGAGCGTCCACTCCACCAAAAACCTTTCAAACAGCTATTCCTATGGTGTTTTTTATTGAGTACATTTATAAAACCCGTGCACCACACAACATATCACACGGGGGCTTACAACTCAAAGGAAAGAAGGAAGGATTACGACACAAACATCCACGCCTTCTCCGGGATTCGAACCCAGTTCCTATGCAGTCGGCGTCGCTAACCACTATACCGGATGGGTGGCATTCCTATGGCTTAGAATGCTTTCCAAGAGCGCGAAACGAGACTTGTGTCGATTCCGAACTTTTCACATGCATGGGTCAAATTACGCCCTTCTCCCAGTTTTCCAATTCTTCCACATGTGAAGTCTTCCAGGTGATTTCATTTAGTCATATTTCACGGAAGAATTAACTTGTACTAGCAACGAATGTCTTTAATTGCGCCTTTGTTCTCCCTTTTTTTTTGTAGTATCAAGCTGCGCACGCCGATCGCATGTGTTTTGCATACACTCATGTCACCTATGTCCTGACCATTTGCATACGCATCACCTCACTACTGAATTTCGTGTTCGTTGATCTGATCGCAATAACAACTTTTCTGTAATTGCATGACTATCTGCTTAAAATTAACATTGTTGCTTACGTTTTGCACATCGGTGTAGATTTATATTAAAAGAACAATTAAGTAACAAATACGAACTTAAACTACAGAATGGAAATTTCAAAATTAGTAAAATAAGAGAGTAAATAGCATTAATCCTAAGAAAATAAATTCTTACACTCTCCTTCCTTATCATTGGTAAAAATTTCGTTTTATTTAACACATATTTGTAGTTTCAATTATTTCAGTAATAAATGCCAAAATGTTACCTAGAGCAAATTTTAATTATCTGTCCAAGAAAAGTTACCGTATTTATTCCAATCTAAGCACATTCGATTCTAAGTCTCACCCCAAATTCTCCACACTTTTTTGCGAAAAATTTTTTAAAAAGTGTAAAAGGTTTACCAATATCCTATACTTGAGAAATTAAAAAAAATTAATGAGAACTAATAAGGGAATAATTAATTTATTTTACTACTATTAAAAACATACGTCAATCTATAATTGCTCAAACCGTCAATATTTTGTAAAGAGAATTATTCGTCACTCCCACTGTCACAGCTGACCAACGTCATTATTTTTTCCCACGGTGTCGTCTTCGGTGAAATACAATCCTTTTTTTCCGTCCTGAGAAGGACTCTATTGAAGACATGCAAGTGAAAATCATGTTACGTTGCTTACTCCATCGATGTATATTTTTTCATTCCTATTAAATTTTCAGGCCGCAGCTCTGTATCCTTTTTTATCTGGATATAAAACCACCTACCCTTTCATAGTTGCTTCATAATGAATTCGTCTTGATGCCATTACCGATATCTCTGTGACGTTTAAAAGATTAAAAGAAAGCGTATTCAAGAAAAGTTTATAAATACGAGCAGACGACAAAATTCAGAATAGATTGGATACTGAAAATAAACTGCGGAAAGTTGTGGTGACCTGTAGTCACCCCTTACACTAATACCTTCCTGTCTATCTGAAAACCCGGCTGGATGTGTAGGCGGACTTAAATGATCAAAAGACATAATTCCAATTCAAACTGATTTATTGATGCTTATCAGTATATAAGATCAGACACAACACAATTCTAATTAAGATAAATAAACGAGAGTGGAGTAATGAAGTGGGGTTTCAATACTAGCGGATAATACAGAATTTCAACTGAATTTAGGGAAGCTTAAACGCGCACAATTACAACTGCGCCACACGATAATAATCTGATTTTCTTAATCAAAGTCACTGACCTTATATTTTACTGCTGCGGTTCCTTCGTGGCGACTTCAGGCACTTTATATGGCTGGAAGAATTGGTGAAGACTCCACGCTCCGTAATAATGAATTTCAATATTTTAAATCCACTTCTCTTCGCGTACATCAACACGTATCAGGCTCGCTTCACTTGTCAACAACTACGTGTCGACTTCTCGATCATTAATTCACTTGACTTCTCACTTCCTCTTACTTAGCTCCCTTCAACTCGCGAAAACCGAATTTATATAATGTTTCTTATTTACATAAATCACGCCCGGCCCTCGGTGAAGATTGGTTGAAATAAATAAATTACATTAAAGGAAAAAAAGAAGTTAGTGAGAGACCGTATAGATCCGTCACAAAGTGATAAGTCATCGATGAAATTGGCTACAATGGATGGTTACATTTTTCATTTTGAAAGGGTTGGAAACTAAATTTCTTCATCCAAAGAACTTTGTCCCCTTTGATGCTAAGCTGCACCTGATTTTCAGTAATATTAACACTGGAAAAATAGTGCGGCTTAGATTTAGATTCGAATAAATACAGTACATCAATGTAAACTTATGAAGTAGGTACTGTCACAAAAGTTTCAATTACATATGTATTATTTTAAAGTAAGTTGCTATTTCAGTTGTATCGTCTCTTTTCTATATTGCCTAAGATGCTTATAGCTAATGTTTAGAGAAATCCTTGCGATTGTAACTGTCGTAAAATCTAAGCGTTTTTCATCTGTAAATTGAATTTAAAATAAAATTCTCTACCTTCCTGTAACGATAGATTATAAATCTTTCCAATTTACAATTCTGGTTCTATCATACACAATTTGTTATTTCACATTATTTTTTCATAGAAACGTAAGTACCACGTTTATCAAAATGACTACTGTTCCACATCACTTAACTTTTCAACACAGTATGACTCATAGTATAACCTTTTTCGAAATAACATCCACCTTACGGGCTTGCATTTCTGTATTTTGTCTTTTAAGGTGGAATTATTCATGAGAATAAAAGACGATAAATCTTCTGCTCTCCACAGTTTTCTCCTTACACACATTTTTGAAAATTCGTCTTCCATAAGATGTAGGAAGAGCTCAAGTTTTCTTTCGTCACACACATTTCATGCTGCCGCATATTAACTGAACTTGTAGAACTATTCACAATCGAAAATTTATTAGCGTTCAGTTTTTGCCTGCTGTTTTCCTCCTTTTATTTACTTAATAAGTCATAAACTAATATAAAGTATTCGGCTTTGTTCTAAATTTTCAAGTTCAGAATTTATTTAATATTTTTAAGGAAGTTAACAAAGTTAATTCACGGTGACAATGTAAGATTTATGTCATGAGTAATATTGATTTCATTTAAATGCAATGTGACAGGGGAAATAGTTTTTAACTTAAAAGCTTTTAGAAAAATATTTAAAGTTCCACATTTCTACTCTGAACTATTCTCAATTTAACGTTTTTGAATTGATTACATATTTATTTCCTCTAAAAAATATTCGATGAGTTTCTTTAGTTTAATTTATTTTTAACTAAATGTCGCAAAACGGAAGATTGGTGTATACTCTATTAAAACAAATGATCTAATTTTAACCCATAATCTAAGAACATAGTTTTCAGTTTAAATGTTGATTTATATATTGGCTACTTAGAAATTTGTAGTTCTTCATATATATTTCAGTTAACAGAATTTAACAGAACATTCTACTTGATGACTTTTTTACAACTATAAATTTTGTAAATAAATCGGAAATAAGGTACTTGCTAAAAATTGTATATTTGGATTTATCGGTACTTAAAGACATAAAAATTATATTTAGCATCAAATCAAAATACAACATTCAAGACTGCGCCGTTTTTATTCTTATTCATTTCCTGCGTAATTATTTCTTTAGATACTGCTGAAAATGTGATTAATAACATTACGGAGTCATTTTTCTTTAAAGAAAAGTACTTTTAGTCTGTAATCGAGAAATTTGCAGATTCTTAAGGTAAATTCAAATAAATTTTTGGTAAATTCAAATTTTGCTTAAAAAATCCATATTGTTTCATCACACAAAGTATTTATTTTTCTTTTTATTTCTATGAATATATATTGCTAAATTGCTTTCTGAAATTTAATATGGCCGTGGTAGCCAAGTGGTCAAGGCATCGGATCATGGCTAGCGTGTCATGAGTTCGAGCCCAGTACCACTGAAGACCCACCGTGTAGGGGAGAGATGCACGTTATAGATCTGTCGAGAGCTCAAACGTCCTCCCGTTGGTGTGGTAGTTAGGAGAGGGGGTGCCAGCTCAGGTATCGTCCGCGTCACTTGGCCATGGTTCAAAATCGCGCGGTCCGTCACCAAAACCCTTCGTGTAGCTGAGCAGTGCGACGTTAATATTCACTCACCCATTCTAAAATTTAATAATGCATTCTAAGTATTTAATTAGATTGAAATCTTTTTAAATGTCTTTTATGCTAATTATTATTATTATTTTGATGCTAAAATTTATCCATTCATTTCTCCGTTTTACCAGCATAGCTACCAATGCAATTGTTTCGAAGTTGAGAAATCTGACGCTGATATTCATAATAGTAAGTAAATAAAACTATATTTATGGGATATAAATGTGCATAGTTTTGCAAGCTCTCGAATATATTTATGTAATGTCTCTCATGCCTGGTCTCGTGAGGCTCTAGGTAAATCAGTAGGGGCTTATGAGATTACACGTAATCTATCGAGGTCTAGCTTGAAAAGGTTCCACGCCCCTGCTTCGGTCAGTCCACTTCAATGGCACACTGGACGTACTTTACATAATGCATATCATTTAATGCTTTAGTCTATCCTTAAGCTTCAGTGTAACTTCGAGAACATGGTCCAATTAGGACCTCATCCTCGAATTACGATGGAATGTTGATAGCTCCTACAAAGGTGGAATTCGTATTCTGCTAAGTGATTGCAATGGTAAATGGATTAGAAACATACACTTTAGCTTGTTCGGAGCAAGAATGAATGACTAAAATCTTATCTTAGCCATACATTATACACTGTATGTGATTAAAAAGTTACTTTATATTGGTCTTAAATTTAAAGCATTATTTAGTATAATACGGAATCACAAACCTTAAACGTGATCCTTAAACCTTCGTATTGCAAATCTATAATACGCTCAGTTAGACGCTTCCCTTTAAATAGCCAACAGTTAACAATGGGCTTCACTGTACTTATACTACATTCCTATTACTGCACATTGAAGTTTTAAAAGGAAACACTTTTTGTTTTGTTTTTAATATTAAAATGTCATTTTGCATTCCATACTTTTACTTGATAAGCATTAAATTTTCTTTATTTAAATAAAGAAGTGGAAATGTTTAAATTAGTTTCAAATTTTAAAATGCATTGTAAAATTCAAAGATTCCTTTTAATCTTTTCACTCGAGTCTCAATGCTTAAATATGATTTCTTTTATTACAAAAAAGGGGAGAAAGCAATATATTTGTTATTATTGCCAATAAATTACTTTTTTGAGGTTCCTTTAATGAATGTTATTGTTATTACTATTTTTGTCAAATAAATGTAAAGTAGCAAGAATTCAAAAGTTGTGGTGATGATCGCTTGAATTTCGTATCATTTTATACTGAATGTAAGTGAGCTACAAATTTTTTATGTGGTATGATGTTGCCGAGGGCCCTTCTGCAAGTAACAAATGACAAAAGGACCGTAATAAAAGCCTTTACCGACTGGCCCGATTAGAGATTAGGGCCGACTAGACCGTCCCAGTCGTCTAACAGGTTCACTTCGAAATGCAACGGGCCCTTCTTCCGCAAGTCTCAAACAACAAAGGCAGGATTAAAAGCCTTTCACAACTGACCGGAATAGGGATTCCTTTTCGTCCCAGTCATTTAACGCATGCACAGAATAGCAATGGGTCGATGGTTCAAATAGACATCTCTGCCAAAGTTTCTTCAGTATTAAGAAGAAAGATAACCTCCCAACCTCTCCTTAATTATTTCTCTTAGTCTCTTGATTGTAGCTCAAAATTACGATATGTTTGTGTCATTTGATTTAAGCTTAAAATAGATGATATTGAAATTTGAATTCTTATACACATTATGAAAACTGAGCAACTGAAAGAAATTAAATGACATATCTTTGTTTTAAGAAATATGTTTTTAATTTAAGACTACCTAATTGTATATGGAGTTCATTACTGCAGTAAAATCCTAATTAGTTACGTAATTTTAAATATCTCTATATAAATAAATGGGCAAACATTTGGTCAAATTAATTATTTTTAACTATTAACGTTAAGGAGTTCTAAAACCCTCCAAAGTAACAAATGTAAATTTTTACATGCGTAATTTTAAGTGTAGTTTCACTAATAATTAACGGCTTTTGCACTGTAAAAGGCCTAAACATTCATAAAATATACTTCTAACAAAATAAATAAATTTTAATTCATAAAATCTTACTGTAAAGTTTTGCTAGATCACATGAGTTGTTTTTCGAAAGTTTGGAAGTTAGGGGTCTCAGAGGTGTTTTCTGAGGTATAGTTTTTTAAATTATGATTATATTTTAAACATTTTGTACTTTTTTGAAACCTCATTTCTTTATAAATAACGCGTAAGAGAATCGAATTATTTAATTTTAATTTTAAAGAATTATATCTATTTGAAAATTGTTTGTATTAGCACCCCCTGAGACGAAGTTAACACCCCTGCGACCCCTTAAAAGATTTTAAACACATTTTATTTCTCCTTAAGAACACTAAAGAATAATAGTATAAATTGAAGCAACAGAATCATTAGACATTTGGTCCTAGTTAGGAAAAAAACAGTTTCAACCGTTTCCCATCAAGAAAATCAGTTTTCAAGTGGGAGTCAACAAAAGCTATGAGTAATCCACAAGAAAAAAAATAATAATTTGGAGTTCCACAATATTATCTAAGGATACATTATAAAATGTTATTAGTAAAAAAGCTTAATAATAATCAAATGAAATAACGTCAAATAAATCTTAAAATCAATAGTTAGAAGATATTCGCATTTTTGGAACTGCCCTTAGTTAAGGTAAGTATGTCCAAAGAAAGTTCTCAAGAAATCCTTATTTAAGCACCAACTAACTTTTAAAAGAATTGATCAATCAGAAATAGCCATTTGATTCTACAATAAGTAATCGGGGTCATTTTGGTGAAATTTATTGTTTAAGTTATTTATCATTATTATCTAAATATTTCTATAGATATCTACAAATTATGACATATCCTCGAGTAAACAGGAGTGTAGCTGATCACCCCTCTCCAAGAATTAAAATTTAAAAAAACGTTAATTTTCAGTTTTTTTTTTAATTTTTTAACTTTTATTTTACAATTTCCATTTCAATACTTCCTTTTAATACTTTAAGTTGAAGATAATTGCACAAATAACAAAAATATTGATTACTTGTAAATTTTTTGGACATGCATATGTGGGAGAATCAAGTCTTAAAAAGACATGGTACGATTTGCACATTTTTTTTTTCGTTTTTCCCTATATGTACGTATTATGTAAACAGATTTTGTGCTGAAAATTTCGTGAAAAGCAACCAATTTAATTTTTTAAGGAAAAAAAATTCAAATTTATGAAATGATTTTAAAATGCGACTCCTACAAAAATTGACGTACATACATAAAGCTATGTCAAACTATGCATAACAAAAGTTGGTATGAGTTTTATGATAACATGATTAGTATTTGTATAATACTTCTTTTTATGAAGGTTTATTGAAAATTCCTTAAAAAATGTGTAAATTCCAAATTCAATTATTAAAAAAAATAATAAGTATTGCTTTGAATCAAAAATGCATACCAACTTTTGTTACATGTACTATATAAAAAAAATATCAAAACATTAAGCACAATAGAAAAAGAGCCTTTGCATTTTGAATTAAGACAAATTAGTTATTTGATCTGCCTGAGATAAGTCGCTTTGAAGTTTTGTTTTGTCATTGAGATATGCATAAAAACGAACGTAAAAGTTATCATAACACTGCGTTTTTTAAATGTGGAGCTTTTAAATTTTGTGAAATTATAGAAAAGTATGTAAATGTTAACTTAGGCTAATAAAATTACTTTTGATTTTTCAACCAATTTTTTTCAATTGAATCGTACTGCGTCCATTTAGGCTACAAAAACCCTTTATTACTTACTAACGAGTGAAACATTTTGCAATGCAATTCGATTAATTAATTTTGTTGGATATGAAGGACTTTTGTTGGAATGCGTGAGATATAGGAATGATAATTAGATAAGAGAGAAAATGCTTTCTGCAATTCTCCAAAATTGGTACTAAAAGAAAAAAATATTTAATGTGAACTACATAATCTTATATTTTACAGAAAAAAATGCCATTTGGAATGTTAAGAGCTTCATGAAACACTCCTTCCACTGCATATGGATATGTAAAGAGATTTATTTTTGATTTAAAAATGATTTGCTTATGTATTGAATGTACCGTATATATAATTCCATGTTTTATTCGAGAGATTTTAGAATATTTTAAAGTTAAAGACGTCCGTTGAAACGTGTATGAAAATTATAGAATTTTTTTCCACAATTCGGCTTATGTACGGGTAACGAATTTTGGGTAAATCTTTGAGCTAAAAGGGCATTCTCAGCTTATACGTGGATCGGCTTACATTTGGAAATATACGGTACATTGCGTAATTTACCACCAACATTTGGTGGCGAAGAAATTGAGTGGACATCTTCACGAAACATTAACTTCTGTAATAAAAGCAGTCAACCTCGTTAAGATTGTTCTTCAAGATGATCTTTTTCGCAAATTTTGTGATGAAAATGAAGAAGGATATGACCTTCTTGTATTGCTTACAATTATACGACGTTTTTCTAAAATCAACTATCTTTATTACTCGCCGTTATTTGAAACATCATTGTACCATTTCTGAAAGAAAATTAGATTCAAAAACAGTTGATTGCCATGAAAGCAGATAGATTTTATCTCTCAGGTATTTTAAAAATAAATTCTTTTAATAATCTGTTCTAAAGACAAAACTTCGATTTAATATCTAGTAAAGAATCTGCCAACGTATTCATAAGTAATCTCAAGTTTTACACACTTAACATCTCGTCGGACATTTCGAAAGCTTATGAACTTTGTCTAAGCTAGCACTTATTTAAAAGATAATTATATACAGGGTTATCAGAAAAGAATGAGCTGACTACAAAATTTAATAATTCCCAGATGCATAATCCGAAAATAATAATTAAGATATCATTGGAAAGATAAAACATTAAATTTTTTTCATACGCAACATTTTGTGACAGTAAAGTAAAATTTGTTTTCACAAATGTTCAATGTGACTTCCTTTAGTCACCCTTATAATATCATTGCAAACCTGGTCACCTTGGACTTTTGCCTTTACACAGGCATCCAATTTCCTGGAACTGTTTATACCATCTTCTTATATTCTTAAATGTCAGTGAATTTCTATGGTACTTCTCCGAAATTCACGCTGAACCGTGTGTGTGTGATTACTGTAAAAACGAGAACACATAAAATACCTTCCCCTGCTGTGGCGCCATTTCCACTTCTGTTCAAAATTACAACATTACTGCCACTTATTTGACAAAAACAATGTTACAAACTCACAATTTCATATTTTGTCTTTACATTGACCTATTAATGATCATTTTCTGTTTATTCATTTGGGAATTATAAAATTTTGTAATAGGGTCATTCATTTCTGATAATCCTGTATATTGATCATTTAAAAAATTATGAAGTTATGCAAGTTAGGTTCAAGGAGCCTCTAGAACTAACCATAACTGATTGAATTCTGATTCCCTTTTTGATAAATGTTACTGAGGTTGAAATTTATTTAAATTAGATATACTTGCCTTACACTTTACATTTTTATAAGAGGTTCTATAGTACAGTCCAAAGTTTCTTAAAAAACATCATGTGCATAAGAAGAATAATAGTGCATGCAAATATCCGCGTTTACGTGCGGAAGCTAAGGTATATGTTATTGTATTCCCATTTTTATCTTGTGGTTGTAGCATTAGTTGGATAACGCAGCGGTTAACAAAAAATAATAATCGCCTTGATTCAGTAAAAAGAGGTGATGTTTGTCTCACTCTCATAAATTTGAGCTACATCAATGTTTATCAATCTTTCAATAATTACGACTTTTTCCGGACAGAATTTTTCTCGTTTCACCCTCCTCTCATATAATAATAATACAGCAATAACGTATTTTGATTATTTTGACTTTAAAGCTGCTCTACAACCTTAATTACAAACCTTAAAAATTATCAAGAACAAATAAATCTATTGATATTTGGCTACACCAACTCACTGCATTGACAAAACCAGATTCGATGACTCTCTGTTGCTCTCCGTGTGTTAACTTCACGGCAGATTCATTCAGAATCATGAATAACTTTTTAAGTGGGCATTAGCACACACTCACACACACACACACACAAGTACCAGATGATAATGAAATATCCACAAGTGCACAGAACGAGCGTGATTCTAAAAATACTGAAGGTCTTTTGCACTTTATGAAAACGATTTTGATAGTTAATTTGTATCAATAAATACCGTATTTTTTGTAGAAATTTGCTTTTATCTGATATCCATAATTCCTGACAATAGCTCTAGCTCGATTTTTTCATGAAAGTAAACTTTTTCTTAGTATTGTCATGCAAATAATTTACTCCATTCCTCTTGAACTGTTTTCCAAAGTCCGTTCAGTGTTCTTAAATGATATTTTCTTACGCTCGCTTTAATAAAGCCAAAGCACAAAAGTCCATTGCAGAAGCGTAGTGTTATTTTACACGTGTTTCATCAAATGGGATATACTTTATTCCTGTTTCTGATTCTTTCTTTGCTAAATAATTGGCATTTGACTTAGACGTGGAACTAGAGGCTTTGTCTATATGAAGCTCAACTTTATCAATGTCCTTTCCATGTAAAGTTGGAATTTCTTCTTCAAAAATTGGTTCTAAAATATTCTGCTGATAATAGAATGAATTAATTTTGGCTTTTCTTGAGACTTTTTCGATTTTTAATTTGCTGGTGTTAGAAAATCCTGCAACTATCATGAATCCCTTTGGGAACTTAACTGCACACTGGCGAGCCATTTCGTACAGTCATCACCGTCAGTAGACCAATAAAAATGCATCATCGAATGTTACAAAAAGATTTCCATTCTTCAGCTACTAGGTGTTTTTTACATAATTTTCTACAATCTCCTTGTCTTCCAGTATATGTTTTGAAAAAGGAGACGAACTTTATGTTTAAGCATCTGTTTTAACTAAAGCTTTTTAAAGGATTTTAATTACAGTTCCGGAAGACGTTTCTAGTTTCGATGCAATAATTCTTTGGGTCGGAGGGGTTTTTTATATATGCCTGATAGTTGCCTGCGTTTGAACAGTCTTAGGATGAAGTTACGTGGTCATGCTTCCATTTTTACTTTCTGCTAGACGCTTTTTCTCTTTCAAATTTAATATATTATAGAAAACTAATCATTTTTATGAGCCATTTTTAAAATAAATCTTTCATTTTTCTATTCCAGTCAAAGGAAAAACTTAACAGACGATTATTCTGAAATTGCCAAAGTTTTATCTCGAAATACAAACGCGAAAATGAATTATAAATCGTTTCCATATAGTGTGAACGACCTTCTGTAAAATCAAAAGAAAATACTCTCAATAATACTTAAGTTTTGGAATAACGAGCAATAAAGTTAGTGAAGAACAAAGCCCTTGCGTATATCGTTTGCTAAAAAGTTTTGTTGACAGACAGCATGGAATCCATTAAACTTAAGCAACATTTGAAAGCGCCTCACTTTGAGTACGTTAATTAATTGGGAGTATATTCTTCAATATAAAATTAAAATAATATCAAAAGCAAAAATTACTTTTTCTAAAAAAATTTGCTAATAAAAATGCTTTACTCTGCCTCTTGATTCCTTGGTGTTCTTCCTTAAAGTTTAGTAACAAATAACCGGATGCAAAATGCACACACTGTTGTCAAAGTGTTTATTTTTCCAGCTGAAAAGTAAAAACTATATTTAGAGATAATTTTACGAATCAATTACAATCCATACCTCTTGTAAAGGATCCTGTTGCCCGTCGAATTAGTCATAGAGTAGAAGATGCACGGCACAGCTTTTAGGTAAATTACAACTCAATTTGTTTTCAGTTCAGCTTGTTGAAGCAACAGGTAATTATTTCACAACTACATTCTATTGTTTGATGGTATGTCAGCAGTCGTGCTACTTTTCTGCAACCAATAGAACTCAGAGCAACAGCACTAGCCTCATTTGATACCTTGAATGATTTTATAAAATAGATGAGCATAGAATGTAAAAAATGCGACAAAGAATGAACTGAAGGTGTTCGGTTAATGTTTGAGATTTCAAAGTATACAAGCACTTGTGAAACAAAAATCTATGTTATCTGTATGCACGTACATTTTCATAAACTTAAAAAAGCAGGCAGAGTGGCATATTTCATTTCTCGCAATGATGTACGTCATAGTTCATGAATCCAATCGTTTCGACTCTGTATGCCTTCGATTGCCATCAATGAACGATCCGGTATTCACCGCTAACCTGACCCAGCGATGAAGCCTGGGGTTAAGTAACCGGCAGTCAAGTTAAAACTAACCCCAGGTTAGAACTTCTATTCACCACTGTTTTTCGACCTCAGGTTACTTGACTGCGGGTTTCCTAACCTGGGGTTACTGGTCGATTCTCATTGGTGGAACTAAACCCCGTGACTTCGGCTGATTTATCCTTGATCTGAACAAAACTTCTATCGGAACAGTTGCATATTCTTCTTTTTCAATGTTTATTCTTCAAAATGATACTTTCAAAGTTTATTTTACGCAATTTAGAAAGGGAACACTTGCATATTAAAAGAAACATGCGGTTAGTTGTTTAAAAAAAAACGAAGCATATAGTGAAATAGCACGGCAATTTAATGGCATAGACGGAGTGATGAATCCACGAACGATAAAACAATTCCGTCAATGTTATGGAAATTTTAAAAAAATTGAACAAAAAAAAACAGCGTTTTTCGTCAAGTGAGTGATTTTGGGGTTTATTGGCGCAAGAGCCGATTTCGGCTATACTGCGCCAAACATTTGTTTTAATATCTGTGGTCTAGACGGGAAGAGAAAGAAAGAATGAATTGAATGACAAGAAAGAGGATCGAAAATAGAGAAGGATCACTAGGGTTTCCCGGGGTCATGACACCCGTGTTTACCAAAGACAGTAAACCCCTTGGGAAAAGAAAAAGATCACTAGGGCACCTCGGGATTGTGACACCCGTACTCACCTAAAGAAGGTGAGACCCTGATTGGAGTTTTTCGTCAAGAAAGGAGAAAAACAAGGTGTGGTGAAATATCGTAAGAAATGGAATTTTAACGGATTTTGAGACCGTCCATTTCTTCACATACATTCTTCATTTTTCTTAATATCCTCTCTCTTCAAGATAATGTAGAATACTTTGAATAACGTAGTTGCAAAATTGGGCAAATTTTAAAAAAAAAATCATCATAAAAAGAGTTGAAAGAAAAATTCGAACTTAAACAGCTTCAAAACTGTAAACACTCGAAAAATCGCATACTGCGCATGCGTGGTTAAAACTAACCCGGCTGTGACCTAGGTTAGAATTTTCTAACCTGACCCGCGGAGTTAAGTTATTAACTTGCGATGGTGAATCACACTTTTGGCTTTTCCTTCCTCTAACCAGTGGTCAGGTTAATGGTGAATACGGGCGTAAGACAGCTCCTTTTCATATAACATGTTATATTGGACATATATGATCTCAAATGTCATTGTATAGAATAAAAGGTCTTATAACTAGTAATATTTATCCAATTTGACCTCCAAACCGGAGTGCATGTGATTTTAGGTCATGAAATTCTTTGAAAGATCTAATCAGTCATGAAAACCTAATTTGATCTTAAACAACTGTTTCACACAACATACTCAAGCACCTCACTTTACTAGTCAGTTGAATGTTGAACATACCTTTTTAAGATTTAAGATAGTAATTACGTTCATTTCTCGAATATGTTTTCTGTATTACTCTACAAGCAACTTATCGTGCGTAATTTATCATTTAAGCTTGTGTCTTGTTGGCAACGCAGATTTAATGTTATTTCGTTAAATATATTCCTTGTCTTCTTATAACAAATTACCCTATTCTTTATGTGGCTCTGTAAGTTTTTGATTACTACTTTCAGCTGTAAGCAGTTCGGCATGATAGACATTTAATTATTCATATCCCGTGTATGTTAATTTGTAAATATTTGATTTCTAAATCTTTCAAAATTTAAATAACTTATGTGTTTTTTTTTAAAAATGATGAATTTAAATCAGTATTGCTGCATAGTATGCACATCATAAAATCATATAAATAAACAGCTTAATATTCAATGTTACACTTGAAATAATAAATATTTCATATATAAATTTGTTGTAAATTACTAGATTATGAATAGATATTAAGACGGTTCTCAAAATTACAAGTAAAGTTGAGTAAAATATAACTTGAAAATTATTTTTTTCTCTAATATAAGTGTATTCCTAAAACACTCTACTGCAATTGAATATTTTAAATCTGGATTTATATTGATAATAAAAATTGATACCAGTATATCTTGAATAACATAACATCGCATGCACATTTATACTGCATTTTTAATAATAAAACTAAACCAAATTGTAGCACAAACAGTAAACAATATGTAATTATCGAAATGAACTAAAAACTCGTAATGCAACCCATATATGCAGTAATAAGTTCACTTATTCATTTATCTTCCCAAACATATTTTGAAATTAACAAAAATATAATGATTGAATCAATCGGCACTATCACTTAACCCGGCACTTCTCGCGCAAGGTGTGTCATACCCACCGTCTAACTTTTTCCAACGCTCCTTCTAAGCCTTTTTTGGTAAATGGATAATTTCTCGAGGTAATATCCTTTGAGGGGACCTTAACTTGTAAGAGAATTCTAAATGTATAATTTTGGATATCGCCTCTTTGGGTAAGTCATACCCTGCGCGTGAATCCCCATTACAGTTCTAAATGTATGAGCACGTTTTAAATTTTCCTTATGCTATGGCATATTATTGCAGTTATGATGAAGAAATGCGATATTTAAGTGATTTAATAGATACAGTATTTAATAGATATAGTGCAACAGTATTTCTGGATGAAGAAATTCTCTTCGTGGTTATGATAAAAAAAAATCAAATGGAGAAGAGTATAACAGCAAGTATGATTCCTCCAGTGAAAGCGATCCAGATTTACAAAAGGGAAACACTGCTGAAAATAAATGTTTTGTATGTAGAGACACAAAAACATTTGGGAAGAGCTTAATTTTAAAAGAGACAAAACTGGTACATATCTTTTGGAGAAAAAAAACTATTGCTGGAACAATAAGGGGGGGGGAAGAAATTCCAATTTTTTTTTTGAATTTAAAGAATAGAGAAGTTTATTACTATATGTTTAGTTTTAAAAAGACAGATTTAAAAAAAATTAAAATCCAGTGAAAACATCGCAATCACTCAGGATGAGATTAAAGGACTGTATAAGCAGTGTACTGAATGGTCTTATAAAAAGAACAGAAAAACTAAACTTACGTTTGAAAAATGTAACAAGCATATTGTATTTCCAACTTTTCTTCCTTTTAACCTTTGTACACAATTTTTATGGTAAAAACAATGTAAACACACTTGGGGTATGACATAACCTGCGCGAAAACTTTAGGTCGTTTTTTGCGCGCGAGTGATGCTGGGTTAATAGAAGTTAGCCAGAAAATTTCTGAGTAATACTTATTAAAAAAATTTTTTGATTAAATCCATCATGTACCTTTCGGCAGATTTGATATTGGTTTATGCATGATGAAAATAGATCTAATGTGTTGTATGAACGCAAATATATTTCTTCAGAGAAAAAAATCAATATTAATCAATTAACTGTTATAATAGCTTCAATAGGTAATTGTTTAGTTAAGTATTTTTATTGTATTTTGTATTTCCCATATATCTCTTCCGAATTTCTGCAATTAAATTTAGGTATGTTTAAATAATATTACTTTACTTTTAATTTATGTAGCACTGCAACAATACGGTTGATTACTAATGATTAATTCCATAATTTTAAAATGTGTTCAGATGTCAAAAATAGCCTTTGAAATCTTAATTTGAATCATCGAGTTTCCGTAGCGGCAATACATCAGAGCTTATAGAATGAAATAAATTTAAATAAACACATTATACATCCATTTTTCTTTATTAGATCCTTTAAAGTAATTAAGAATTAGTTCTTAGAGTTTCTCTTCTGTAGCTATGACATCGTTGTGTGGAGAATCTGTAACATAAAAGAAATGAACAGTTTTAGGATTTATTACTTTTTTTAACTTCCATGTCAAAAAATATCTATATAATATATGGAAAGAAAAAAAATGTATTTTGTATTCGTATTTTAAGCCACAGTGCTGAATTTTTATTTCCTAGTTAGAACTAACTTTAGATATAAATGATAAAAACATAAACCAATTTATGTTTAACGAATCTGTTTATAAAGAAGTAAAAATCAGCAGATTATTCACTTAATGGAGCATTCAAAAGGTCGAAGTTAAATTTTATTTAAACATGAAATTGCGTTATAGTGTTGCCAACAGAGGAGGAGAAGCTTGTATGCATAATTTCACTTTTACACTATCCTTCAATCAACAGAACTTGTGTCGAATTAATATACCTTACCTATACACATACATTCTATTATTTTGAGTACCTTTGTACGTGGAACATAGATTCAAACAATTCCATTTACTTACACCGTTCGTTTAATTTCAAATGGGAAATGTAAATAGAACGCTTTATAGCAAATAACGTAATATTCGTCCTAGTAAAATTCGCGCATCAGTAACATAGAGTTTCTGGATCTACCAATAATTCCAATTCATCCGTGAAAGGAGGGGAGGGGGTTAATTCAATTTTTGTTTTCTCTCAATGCAAACATAACAATATGAATGAGTCAATCAAACATGAACAATTTTCCATTTAAAATTTTCCGTATGACACACGAAATACTATATAATATCATTTTAAATTTTGACACTTCGATATTTATTTCTTGATAAAACCATAACATTCTCCACTTTCTCGCAATAGAAAAAAGAATGCTAGTTTTGACTCAAACAATAAATAAAGAAATCATTTACTGGTTCCGAAAAGTTGAATGCTATCAAATTCCACATACGATGCGTTACTTTGGAATCATCCGAGGTTTTTTTCTGGTAAGAAGAGAGCTAAAAGTGCTCATAAAATACCTACGAAATAAAGAACATCGTTACGAAAGGAAATGGAAGGAAAGGAACGGATATTGAACCTCTAGAATGTGAAGACTGGTTTAGCAGAATATGAGCAAATAAGTCTCATTCTCATATATCTCTTTTAACGGTTATTCCCCCTTTCTAAACACTTTTTATGCAGTGCGTCTTTTCATTTTGTTCTAAATTAAGAAGTAATGTATTTCCTTTCATTTCCACACAGGCGATATTTTTACGTATAGTGCAACCATCGAATACATTTTATTTCTTTTTATGAGTAATAAGCAAATTATAAATTTGTCTTCTTTTTCCTGTTATTTTATTCTCATTTCAATATTTTCATTTTTCTGTCTCATTAATTCTTGTGCGTAAAATATATATTTCAATGAAACATAAATTTCGCTACGTTTTCTTTATGAGGAATATCGATTTTTGATTCATTTTATTTTACTTTTCTGTTATTTGAGTGTGATAATTTGCCTACAGTTCTAAAAGTCAAGTTCCCAAGAATATTTTGGTAAATAAAAGAAAGTTTTGACATCTGCTTGGTGATACAGATGTAAGAAGAAACGTTTTTTATCCGCTAAATAAAACGGTTTGCCACGAATTTTCTTCAGTTGGCTTTTTAACAAAAAAATATAACGTTAATACTGTATATAAGAGCTATACTTTATCTATCATTAAATTCTTAAGATATAAATGTTTGTTATTTTGTCATGTAGTAAATGTATTTATTTTTCATTTGAACTGAAAAGGGAATTAACTTGCGAAATTCGAAAAGTATTCTTGATACATCAACGTCTTAATAAAATGAAATCATGTGTTAAAAATACCATCTTTTAATTTTGCAGAGAATTTATAAGATAATTTATTATTAAAAAATGTTGCAGAGGATAGAAAGAAATTTATTCAAAAACATTTATTTGCAGATATTAACTAAATGAAAAAATATTTTTTTTAAATGTTTATAAAAAATGAATATCATATATTCCTCCCCGATACAATGGCAGTTAAGAATGCAGCCAAAAGCAGTTTAAAAAAACCTGGCAAAATTTATGCAATAGCTTTTCTTTATTTCATTCATAGATCCACATAATTTACGAGCACCTTAACATGAATTGCAAATATTATGAAACAATTAAAAGTCATTAAAAATATTTTGTTAATGTTAACTGTAATTCATATGAAAAAAGAAACAATATTTAAAAAAATCAAATTCCAAGTGTGAATAGGAGGGAATTTCCTAAGCGAATAGGAGACTATTCACTGAGATTATATTTTCTATTATCATACAAAATGTAACCTAAACAGAAATAGTTTTTCCAAGGACATGTTCTGTTACATCTGCAGTTCCTGAAGCAATTTAAGCAAAGCATGTACATTTATCTTAAAATTAAGTTTTTAATAAAACAATTTGATTAGGAACTATACCAATTTTCTAAAATTAAGCTAAACGGAAAAAATTATAAAGAAAATTAATTCTTGTTATGAAATAAATAATATATATAATAATTATATAGTTATAGTTGGATAAGAAATCTCTCATTAAGTAGTATAATGCGATTAATAAAACGACAACTCTTGCAGAGCAACTTTTGTTGGAATTAGTAAATCTTATCATAAAAAAAATATATTAAGGTTAGTTGCCGTGTAATTTTTCAAATCAAGTATAATTGTGCCAGTAACAATGTATTCTCCCCCCCCCTTTCTGTTAAATTAATGTTAGCAATATGAGCAATGATAAGTTACATCATCTGCTTTTAATTACATTTCATCAATTAATCATCCGCAATAGGGACAAAAGCTATTAAGATCAATAATTTATGAAATCCCTTTAAAATTATTTTTCACTTTAATGGTATATCATTACATACTTTATAGATTAACTAGATATTTCATAGACTAACTAGGTAAAGTATGAAACTTTTTCATATATTATGTACTTTAACTGACTTTTCTAGTTATTTCATGAAATACACCTAGTTAGTCTATGAAATAACTGAATTACGTACTTTAACGGTAACATACATATGTTTATATGCTTATGTTTGCACAATAACGCGTGTATTAACAATGAAAATATTACATTGATTATACGACAGTTTCAAATATTTATTTCAGAGCAATCGTATACAATATTACTATTGTAGTCTGTAACAAATGATCCGATTACCTTTACCTTTAAATAACAACTTAGCCATTCTGCTCGTTTCGGAGATTTGTCGGCACTAAGCGAGTACAATTAGAACCTTTCGCTGTAGCCTCCAATTTTCTGATGTTTGACTGCTGTTTAATTCTGAATCCACCGGATTTCAATAATTCTGATTCACTGAATATAGCCACAAAATGATAATCGTTATCCAAAACTATACATGTGAAGTTTTAGCCAAAATCACTGTGATCCTGCACAAATATAACATGCTCCAACATACCGGAGGCGTCTGTATTCTTAGCGCATTCAATATGAATGTAAAGATTCAGCTATACTGAATCCTAATGAATGGAAAGCTTCCATCTTTACGTATAATCAACCCCAGCTGGTTTGCAATGTTTCTCTGATAAATTATCAACTCAGCGTTTGAATATCCAATTAGATTCTGGAAGTTAACCATTCTGAGTGACCGTTATTACAAAACTGGAATGATAAGAATGTATCATATTCTAGTTGCGTAAACATTGATCACACCTAAGCTTACTGTTTAACTAGCAGTTGCTGAATAACTTTAAGACATAATATAAATAATATTATTCTACTACACACACACACAAATGTAAAAAATACCCTTATGTATTAAATAATATGTTTTCGAAAGGAATTTAATATAAGAAAACTATATAACATTATCATTTTCGCCATAAAGAATTAAATATAAAAATATGACTCTCGAAGTATTTTTACACATAAGTATCTAAGAAATTCTCTGAACAATTATAATGATTTCTGTGGAAAATAAAAGAAGAGTTTTAGTTAAAAGGTCAACTGTAAATTTTTTGATTGACTCAGTTATTCTATTTGTTCTCTAAATTTACTTTCGGTATTCTTTATGAAATTAATTACTTCTAGTTCTTGTAAAATTTTAATTACTGACACGAATAAAATGGTTAATTGAATTCCGATTATGTATAGCGGGATATTTAAAGATATAATTTGCCAAAGAGTACAAAGTAGAAAGAACTAATTTATGTAACACACAAATCCATACCTTTTCACCTTAATGAAACGGTCGCAGCGGCTTAGAGACGAAAAATAACCCTCCCGGTCAAATTCATACCTACAAAAATCTTATCAAATGGGCTTTAAAATAAATTATCTAGATTATTATAATCAAATAAAAAATTTGAAAGTATATTATATTCTGTATGTTAATAGTTGTATAAATAAAAAATTCATTAATTATATAAAATCAATCTAAAAAATTTAACTTAGTTATTTGTTTTAATTTTTATCATAATTTATTGTTTAAAAGTTTCTATTACTTTTAAATATATCACTCTTGTATGAAAAATATATAAAAATCTTGAAAATTAGATCTTTATTTGAATTCTATTTATTTATTTGTCCAAAGCCCGTGCTTGGCTTCTTGACCATTTGACACCGAGCCTCCCAATACCGACTGACGATGTCGTCAGTCGGGTATTCATCGAGTTCAGTGCATTGGAGCAGGTGGTCTCCATCCATTCTGGCATGAAGCAGAGTGGTCAGGCCTCATAAGCAGCCAGGCCAAGCCAGTGGAGGTGTGCTTCCAGAAAGTCATGTCCGGTGGTTAGGCGAAAGCCGGCAACAGCTCGGCTTTCTCTAGGTGCCTCGGGTTGAACCACAGTGGCCACAGTTTACCCAAGGCTTTCCAAGGCTCTTGGTTTCTTTGGGTCACGGTAGTAAATTTGTCAATTGAATGTAGAAATGATGCTCTTTGCTCTTCTTCTAATCCTTAGTCATAATTTCATTGGTTGTTAAAGTTTCTATTACTTTTAAATATATCACTCTTGTATGAAAAAATATAAAAAATCTTGAAAATTAGATCTTTATTTGAATTCTATTTAGTTATTTATCCAAAGCCCGTGTTTGGCTTCTGACCATTTGACACGAGCATCCAATACCGACTGACGATGTCAGTCGGGTATTCATCGAGTTTAGTGCATTGGAGCAGGTGGTCTCTATCGATTCTGGCATGAAGCAGAGTGGTCAGGCCTCATAAGTAGCCAGGCCAAGCCAGTGGAGGTGTGCTTCAGAAATCATGTTCGTGTTAGGCGAAAGCCGGCAACAGCTCGCTTTCTCTAGTGCCTCGGGTTGAACCACAGAGCCACAGTTTACCCAAGCTTTCCAAGGCTCTTGGTTTCTTTGGGTCACGGTAGTAAATTTGTCAATTGAATGTAGAAATGATGCTCTTTGCTCTTCTGAGAGTCCAGGGGGCTTCCAGTTGAAACGACTTGGTTCCCTGCTTGACTTTTTGGTGGGTGATCTAATTGCCAGGGATCCCAATATGACTTGGGACCCACTGTAAGGCCACAGTCCAGCCAAATGAGCCATATTTGAATTCTAAAAACGAAATAATTTTATTTGTTTATTTATTTTTAATTTTTCTGTTTTCAGACAATTTACTCAATAAATCGAACTGTCTACCTATCAAACTACCTATTACTATCTACCGAAAGTTAATCCAGTCGTCATCGATTGTCATCTAGAGCTCTTTCACTCTTAGTTTGATAAATATTTAGCAAGTGTTTTATGCTGATTTATGTTTTTCTAGTGTTAAATGAAATTTTAAAAAGCTTGTGACTAAATTCAACAATAACAAAAAAGGTAAGAGATTTGTGAAAGGTATTGTTCATGAAAAGTCAAAACAGAAAAGTTTTAAATGCAATCCAACTTGATTTTTAATATTTCAAAAATAAGTTTCTTTTTTAAAAGAAATCATGAAATCTATTCGCACAAATTCAAAATACAATCAACTGATACTTTACTTTTGAAGAAAGCTATAAATTTGAAAGATATTGCACCATTTACCTAAGCCTTCTTAATGTAGCAACGGAAAAAAAAATATTTTTTAAAAAAATGTATGTGAAAGCGTTGCATTTGAAACATTTTTTTTTAGAAAAATGTGCTACTGAAATGGGAATCTTCAATCCAATAAATAAAAAGTGAATCACTGATGTTTTTGTTTGTGTCAGAGGAGCAGTGTAAAAGAAAATCTTATTAAATATAGTATCAATAAATGCTCTATCTCTCTCTCTGGTTTCATTTTAACCACTTATGGTACCAGTATACAATCCAAACTTTAATCTTTTCTCCACGCCCAAACTCATCAAAACATCTAAAGCTAAATATTGATTTTCCCTTTATGAAACTTCTTTCCTCTGAAGAAAGCTTTAGAGAGCATTTTTTAAATTGCTATTTTGATTTAGCGGTCTATAAAGTACCTTAAAAACGATGGAATATAACCCTATAAAAGTATTTCCATTTGACGTTTCCTTTTAATAGAGATATATTTAAGCAATCTTTGAAAGCAATATTCGATCTATGGACAACAAACGATTAATTCTTTTTCCTTTTTCGTGGCTCGTAATGCTTTTCTGGTTGTTATAAGACCAGAGGCTCATTTTCCATCCCTAATTCCTCCCAGGTCAAACGAATAAATTTTTCCCATGTGACCTATATCTTCGAATAGGTATGCCATCTTTCACAGAGATTTCTTTAAAGGTTGTTAAGAGAATTTCAGGGTAATATCATTAACTGCTGATTTTATATGAGTTTGATTATTGAATAGGGGCGATATTAATGAGATGTAGTTAGAATATAATTAAAATTACTAACACAAATATACATGTAATAATTCCCGTAAATTTCCTCTTGGGGGATTTTAATTCATAATGGTCTTGAATCCTCCAAGACTTCGCGTGACAATTAATTTTTAGTTTACCCTTCTGTGGCCGTGGTAGCCAAGTGGTCAAGGCATCGGATTGGGTTCGAGCCCAGTATCGGTGAAGACCCGCCGTAAAGGGGAACGATGCACGTTAAATCTGTCTAGAGCTCAAACATCCTCTCGTTGGTGTGGTGTGGTAGTTAGGAGAGGGTGATGCCAGCTCAGGTGTCGTTCGAGTCACTTCACCATGGTTTAAAATTACGCGGTTCGCCACCAAAAGCCCTCATGTAGCTGAACTGTGCGACGTTAATATTCACTCCCTCACTCACTAGTTTACCCTTCTAAGGGGATATGATCGTAACATTATCTCCCCAAAACAGAAAACTTAGTCAATATTAAAACAGGATGATGCAATCTTGCATCATCCTCGTATCTGGTTACGAAAAATCATATGATTTTAATAGCATTCAGTTGACCATGACTATAAATAGACGAACCTCGGGAGAGAAAAAGGATGTTTTGTGGACCGCGAGTATTCGTGAAGTATTGAAGCCCAGTGGCTAAGTGGTTACTGCATCGCGAATCCACACCACAGACCACAGATCCGACGTTCACACCCCAGCTGGAGGAGGTTGACTCAGCCTTTCATCCCTTCAGTGGGTCAACAAATGAGTACCAAGCTTGCTTGCGAACTCAACACTGGGGATTTCACGTCACACTGACCACCTGACCGAAACACCTGCTCATGCATCTTAGGCTCCAAGTTCACGTATATTGAGTTTGGCACAGTAGGCCTTGGCCCTCAAGAGTTATTGCGCCACTGAGTTAAGTTATTAATGTTTTCCTATCTATGTTGCTATTTGTTTTATGTTTGTGAGTGTTTTTTATATAACTAAAATAGAGATAATAGTCTCTGTTGCTCCATATCCCACAAAAACTGTAGCTATAACTAAAACAAAATGTGGAACTAAAAATACCAAACCTTCTCATCCCTTAAGTGAGTGAATGAGTGAATATTAACGTCGCACTGTTCAGCTATATACACGAGAGCTTTTGGCAACGGATCTCGTAAATTTGAACCAAGGTCAAGTGACAAGAACGACACTTGATCTGGCACCCCTCCACCCCCTAGCTACCACACCACATCAACGGGAGGACGTTTAAGCTCTCGACAGATTTAACATGCATCGCTCCCCTACACGGCGGGTCTTCAGTGGTACTAGGCTTGAACTCATGACACGCCTGCCACGAGTCCATTACCTTGACCACTAGAATACCGTGGCCACTCTCATCCCTCAAAGATTGTAAATAATTAATTGATTCCATCACGTAAAATGTCTTAATTCGAGTGCTAATTGTCACATATATATATATGTATTAAAAGTTATTCTCTCTCTCAACACAAAATATATTTTTATTTGTGATTATTTTTCTAATTTAGAAGAATTATTTTAGTAATTACCTCAAGTCAATGACGTTGGCTTCACTTGTGATATTCTGATCTTCCTCAATCAATAAATTACGAAGTTAACACTTCTTACAAGTGTCAGAAATTTTCGCACATTACCCCACTTTAAATCATCCTGATGATTGATTTTCCAATAAAATTAATGCATCCTGACATTCTATTCGGAAATTTAACGTTGAATGAGATACTTCCTTTGACTCCTTATTTTTAACGAATAAGCTTAGTGAAGTAGCTTTTCAAGTCTGCTATGATCGTTCAAGATAAACTTTCACTACATTTACTGAGACTTCCATTCTGGTTTTAACTTACTCAGAGGTATTTTGAAATTTATTGCTTTCCTTTTTATTGGTTAAATTAAGAGTAATTACCAATTTTAACTCTTCAGAAGGATATTTTTCTCTGGTAATGTTACCTTAACATATTTTAGGGCTTTACGGTCGACTCTCACTAATTCAAAACTTTGATAATACGATCCTCTCGCTAATTTGAAGTGTATGCTCAGTCCCTAGAAAATCTCTTGATATTTCGAATTAAAACAAAAAATTTTGGTACACTCAATATCTCGAAGTAAAATCTGTGGTTGGCTAGACTACAACACGTGATAATTCGAAGTTAACTTATAAAACTCTCAATAATTCGAATACTCACTATCATGTACAGTTCTGTAGCAAATAGGTAGGTTCTTACAAGTTTTGTGTTGTATTGTCTCTGCGTGTCGCCCCCTGTAACGCAGCACCTTTGTTGACCATCTGTCTGCGTAAGATTGTGTATTTTGCGTCGGACAGGCATGACGATTTATGGCTCATCTGGGTGACATATAACATGGGGCATGGGCCGGACTGAACCATGTCTTGAAAAAAAATTCTATTCGAGTATTTTGAGAGTTTTTTCCTACCCTCCTGAAAATTTTTGAAGTTTTTCATTGGTCCCTCCAACTTATCGAGAGTTGATTGTATTTTGTGTTCGAAAATTTAAGAATTTATAAAGATTAGTGGCCATGAAATTTCAAAAAATAGGGATCAACACTCAGTAAGACATTGCAAGCTGTGCAAACGTAATTTGTTTTCTTCTCATGTGCTTTAGTAGAGCATAAACATCTGCAGTGAAATACGCTTAACAGGAAAACACTTAAGACGAAATAATACAACGGTCCCAAAAAGCTATGTATTTTTTCATGCATTTTTCTCTTAAGACGAAACGAAAATCGCTTAACACGAAAAGATTTCTTTTCTGGGAATGAACAAAATACGAAAAACACTACCTATGCAGGTTACATTTAAGAAGGATGTGAAATGAAAGAGAAATCATGCTTCGTAGAAAGGAGGCTAACTTGTTTTTGAAATACCCTTCGAATAGCCTATGATACGAGTCAAAGCTACTTTTACCGTCCATCCCTATAATCGCCACACAAAAACATCTCTCGACAGTTGGCTTTGAAATTCGGTGACGAGTACATACAGTGTGAATAAAAATTAGTGAGTTGGTTCACATTATTTTTTGTATTTCACAAGATTTTCTTTTTGCAAACACAATTTCAAAGAGCTCAAATGAAAGCAAACTGCTATTTCACTTAAAATGAAGTTGGAGCTTCTTAAAGCTGTTTATCAAAAACAAAAGACCAAATCGGAAAACTTTAAAGATTTGACATTTCTAACTCTACTTTAGCAACAAAATTTTTTAAAAATTAATATAAATAAAATTTTAAGTCAATTCCTACTTAGGTCAACAAAAGAAAATTTTATCTTTGTTACTTTTTATTAAATTGTTGCAATTAATATAAATACGTATATACATATGACTGAATCACAGAATTAAGTGACAAAATAGAAAGCGATTTTCCTTGCAATTTTCCATTTTCCTTTGTATATATGGTAATGGGCTATTTTTTTGTCAGTTACTATTTTTTCATTAATTAAATTTAATTATTCTAATATAAAATAGTATAGTAAAAAACACTCTCAGAACGAGTGATCCATCACCCTACAGGGACACTACGAATGATTTTCCTTTCTATATATGCTGTTGGACTATCATTTTTGTTTGTTACAATTTGTATATTTTTTCATTTAATTAATGAAAATTATTATTTAAAAATACTGTATTAACATCAAGTGTCATCCACTCAAAGTTTTTTTTAAAAAATTTGAACTTGAATGGATGAATAGAAAGTATTTTATTAACGATTGAAAATTTTTGAACAAGATATATATATATAAATACAGGGTGGTCCCGAATTCCTGGTTCAAACTTAAAGGGTAGGTACAGGACATTGTAACAATTATTTATTGCACAAAAATGTATAGGTGCAAGTGACGTGGTGAGGCACAAACATAAAAAATAAGACGAAAGGATAAAGTTCAAAGTGTCGTTGGCAAGTGTAATGTTTACAATAACTGTTCATAAAAGTTCGGCCACATGAGCAATGAAGTCCAGCTGCAGCGCACATTGCTGTACCACCCACTAGCAGTCAAAGGAGATTGTCTGCTGGATTCAAAACTTGTACTCGTTGAAAAAGGGAGGGGTGTAAGCGATTTTCGTTTAACACCCTACAAAAGGTCTAATGACGCAGACTTACGTGATGAGCAACAACTCTTGTACTTTACTCGGGTCTATCAGCTCCAATGTTTAAGATGCTTTCTTCCAGGCTTGGACTGCGTACAACTTTTCGTCGACCAGCATCATTGGCTGGTGACGTGAAAAGAGCCTGTTTTAACGAAGTTCATGGTGATACCCCTGAAAATACTGTGATTCGGCATTTGTCGATCAGGAAACTGTGCATGAAACATTCGTAGTGCAGCTCTGCGTTACAATTTGCAAGGCGATCGATGTAATGCATGTCTATATTTTCGGCATGCGTAAAGTCTCCTATCGTAGATGTCAGCATAATTGTGAATGGCTCTTTCTCCTACTGAGATGCATCATCTTGAATGGTGTCTAGACATCTACTGCTCTCTAACGGCAACGCAACCAACCGATTGCTCCATTTCTCTTTTCTTTTATTTCCCCTGTTTGCGTCTCACCGCGTCATTTGCACCCATACATTACTATACAATAAATGAATGTTACAATGTCCTGTATCTAATCTTATAGTTCGTACCATGAATTCTGAAACACCTTGATATATATAGGGAAAGTGAGTGAGATAATATTAACGTCGCACTGATTAGCAACACGAGGGCTTTTTACGACGGTCTGCGTAATTTTGAACCATGGTCAAGTGACGCGGACGACACCTGAGCTGCCACCCTCCTCTTCTAACTACCACTCCACACCAACGGGAGGACGTTTCAGCTCTCGACAGATTTAACGTGCATCGCACCCCTACACGGCGGGTCTTTAGTGGTACTAGGATCGAACTCATGACACGCTAGCGATGGTCCGTTGCCTAGACCACTCGGCCACAGTGGCCGATATAGGGAGAGAGTGAACTAATAATAGGAATTGAAAAGAGAGCAAATTACGTAAATATTTGGACGATTTTGTAGACGCGGTAGCCGAGTAGTCTAGGTATCGGATCATGGCTGGCATGTCATGAGTTCGATTCCAGTACCACTAAAGACCCGCCGTGTAGGGGTGCGATGCACGTTAAATCTGTCGAGAGCTCAAACGTCCTCCCGTTGGTGTGGTAGTTAGGAGAGGGGGTGCCAGCTCAGGTGTCGTCCGCGTCACTTGACCATGGTTCAAAATTACGCGGACCGTCGCCAAAAGCCCTTTGTGTTGCTAATCAGTGTAACGTTAATATTCACTCACTTGGACGGTTTTTAATAAGTACATGCATATACACATATTTATGTGAATAAAATGTACTCTAATAAACTTAATTTTGTATATATATATATATACATACAAATTATTATATTATATTATTTGCATATATATATATGCAAAATCCTTTAACGGGAAATATTTTGTACGCAAAAAAGTATTTGTCCCCTTAGTTTCGTGTTAAACGATTTTCACTTTATAAGTTTTTTGTAAGGTTGTTTGTCATGTGGTTGCAACTTTGGTCGATCGTATGTCATCTGGGACAGTTTTCTTTCTGCTAAGAAACTTACAGGTCGTTATTTGCATTTAAGGGCTTGAAATCCTGAAGCCAGTTTTTGTGATAGCCGAATTGCTAGCTGCACAAATTATAGGTGAAAAAAATAGCTTTCTATCAACATTTAAAAAATTATGAAGTTGGTGGCATATTTACTACCGTCTTATCAAGGGATAAATGTAGTTATTACTGATTTTATTTATTACTGAGTTAATTATTACTGATTACTTCAATGGAATGCTATTTCTTAAAAATATTGTGTTGTAGGATTTATTTTATTTAAAGTTTTTAACTGATATATATATTTGGATTTTAAATGCATATACCAGCGTTTCTCAAAATGTAGGATGCGCAAAATTTAGGGGGCATGATAACTCAACGAGAGGGGCTCGATCATATTGAAAAGTCGACAAATTATTATTTAAAAAATTATTAATTTACTGAAAGTAAACAAACCAAGTACATTCTGACATAATTAAAAATACATATTTACATTGATATAATACATATATGCATGTATCAGTACGGTACAATGTATTTTATAACTAATTTAGCAATACTAAAAGTTAAAAACAAGTTTAATAATTACCAGTGACCTATGGTCTGGTTATGTATAAAAAATTGTGTACAAAAATTAACACTTATCCTGATAATTGTACAGTTTATAATTAATCCCTTAACTAACGATTAAAAGTCAAGCTATTCGTTTCCCAATGCCACCGTTTTCTAAGTGGATGGTGCGTGTATATGATGTATGGGGGAGGGGAGTGAAAAGGAATAAATAAATAAAACCTTTTCTGAAATAAGTAAGTCCTTCGCAAACACTGTCAAGGTCTTTTATTGCACCCCAAAGCCTTCGGAATAATTTTATGGATAGCAGTGTACAGAAGAGATTGTACGTCGGAAAAACGTATATATACGTTCAAGGTAATTAACGCTTTGGCTGAGCGAGACGTTTATCTACGCCAGTGCCATCTAAAAGGTAGCTTTGGCGTTAAAGTATAGTATTTTTTAATTCAATACACTGTTATTGTTTGGAGGGTGGGGCGATGAAAATTATGATTGAATATTGGGTCGCCAGCATTGAAAGGTTGAGAAGCACTGGTGTATACCTATTTATATCAGTCAAAAAATTCATATCTCACTTAAATGGAATCTTTTTCCTGATGTATAAATTATTTGACTAAAATAGCACAACAAGGCTATTTGCATGTTAAGTGTAACGATTAAAATAGTAGCTAAAATCTCGCCTTTGTGTTCTCCCTTTTGAATAATCGTTTTTTGCCGAAACACACGAGAATTAAAATTATTTTCGAATTGCTTTATTTCAGCGAATTTTTCTAATGGTTTCAAATGAAAAATAAGCTGCTTTTATTTCGACGCATATCTACATTATGAAAATCTAAGCATCTCTTGAGAACATTTATCTCGATTCGAAATAGTATTTCCCATTCTCCGAAGAAATAAAGAATTGCGTACGAGATGAATTTATGCAAGATTTACTCAAATGCTTCAAAACTTTCGCTAAATTATTCAAATGAGTTCATTTCCGAATATAAATTGTATCAGCTAATTCTTAAATTCATACATATAAATGCTTTCCACGAGAAATTACCCAGAAAAACTTTTTCTTAACTGTTTTTGAACGGAAAAGTCTGAATGAGGTTTTTAAATTATTTAATCTTACTTACATTTTTTTATAAATTTTTTTTAATAAAAAAGATAGATTAAATTAATTCTCCATCTCGGAACTCCAGATGCGTTGCGTAACTTTTTTTTTCAATAAAACCGAGCAAAGCGTATTTATTCTTTAAAAAAAATAGAAAGTAATTGGTTTGACGGAAAAAATAATTTCTTGAAATTACATATTTCTTAATGTTTCTTGCTTAAATGCAGTACTTTTCAAAAATTAACCTACAAAAAAGGTTTATTTCATTTCTAAAAAAATGTTTTAAGAAACATTTATGTATAAAGACGTAAAAAAACATCTTATATCCAGTCTGCCTGTAATGTGAATTTTCCGGATAAGTGGAGACAGAGAATAGAGATAACTGTAAAAAACTCCATTAACCTTTTCATTGATAATCTGAAACCTTATAAAAATAGCAATCTTCTTAAAGTTAAAAGGGAAGCCAATTAAGACTTAATTATAATTATAACTATTATTAGTAGTAGTACTAGAACTATCAAAAATATAAATATTACCGTTAATTATTTTACTAATTAGCAAATTATGCAAGCTTAAATATCGAAGTAATTGGGTCTATTAGCATTTACAGTCAAATCGATATACTCCTAATAAAGAGTGAAAACATAAAAAGGCTTCAAAAGCAAAAGATTTACAAAAAAAAATTAGACTTTAACCTCAAAAGTACAAGGACTTATGAAAAAGACAATATCCACCATGAGCATTTTAATTAACATTTCGAATTAGTTTTTCTAAAGCCTTTATTTACTTCCTGCAACATGACATTCATCGAAATAATTCAAATAAAATTGTTTGACTATTTTTCTGTGATAATGAATTTAATGTTTAACAATTTGTTCTTATGCATTAGAGAAACAATTCACAATTTTCACTATCTGTTTGAAACAATAAGATATTCAATTAATCGGTTGTTTCAAAGAAATTGTACCATTAATATGACACTTATACTGTTTGTACAGTTTTCAAAACTGTGTTGATGTTATTTGTAAAATATGCTTAGTAGGGTCTTAAAAGCAAAGAAGAAATTTTAAAAGTTACGAAAAATAATGTGTACTGACATTCACTTTTTGAAACATTTTAAATTCATTTTTATCATCAGTTTGTTCAAACAGCTATTAAAAAGAATACTATAAAATCAGGATTTTAAATATTTACAAAAAAGTGAAAAGTATTTTATGAGGATTACATAAAAAAGACATTATATATACAGGTATAGGACAAAATAATGACCTGTGAGAAAATGAAATTCTTTTATTAGTAAGGAACTGGGCATTGTTTGACCTGAAAGACAACTTTCATTCAACATGGGATTCACAAATTAAGGTCATGAACAAAGTTCATCGGAATTCGCACTCATTCCTCGAGCAGGGTCGTCTGTAGCCCAGGTAGTGTGCATACAAGAGGAAACAGAGCACGGACTTTGTTCTCTAAGAAACCCCATAAACATTCAATGATGTTCAAATCATGTGACTACGGACACTACTTTAGATGTTCCATTTCATCATTATGTTCATGTAATTATTGTTTGAACACAGCAAAACGTGTGAATAAGGGCTTTGTCATCTTGGACCTTCTCCCGGACAGAGTGAGTGAATATTAACGTCGCACTGTCCAGCTACACGAGGGCTTTTGACGACGGACCTCGTAATTTGGATCCATAGACGAGGACGATACCTGAGCTGGCACCCCCCTCTTCTAACTACCACACCAACGAGAGGACGTTTGAGCTCTAGACAGATTTAACGTGCATTGCTCCCCTACAAGGCAGATCTTCAATGGTACTGGGCTCGAACTCATGACACGCCAGCCATGATCCGATACCTTGACCACTTGGCTACCGCGGCCACCATCTCAATTTTGGAAATAGTCTGCTTTTAGCCTCTCTGAAATTCTCCACCTCATTCCATCATCTAAATGTTAGTCGTAACTCATTTTTATTTTTTGAATCTTAATTTAACCAATTGCTGCTGAAAAACACTAAGAAATTCGTCAAAGTGTGCTAGCGAATGAAGTGCGGATTTCGACACACGCGATTAGAAATTCTTTTCCTCAATTAGCTCCACCCCCACACACATATATATATTCTTATGTATTTGTCGTACAAGATTTGCATCTTTGTTTCGAAGCAGTATTTTTACATTTCGTTTAATTCTTTTCAAGAAATCGAACAAAATATGCTAATTCTCTTAATTTTGAACACCAGTGTAGTTTTGAAATTTTTGATGTCCAGGTTCTAGCTTGCGGTTTTGCTTACATTGAATAGCATTCTTATAACTCTTGCCTGTTGATCAAAAGGGACAGGATTTGAAATTCTAAAACGGAAGTGTATTGATGTTTTACGCCCTAGTAACCCTCATCGGTGTCGATTACCGCAAAATCAATTTTTATCGGATCTCTATACTACAAAAATAGCATGTTCGCCAAATTTTAAGTCTAATATTTTAAAAACAATAATTTGTTTTATCTATAACGCCTCCCCCCCCCTTGCAAAATCACCCCCGTAATCGATTTCTATAAGACCCATTAGAAGCGAATCTCTGCTCAACAAAAGAAACCTGTTTGCCAAATTTATATTCGGTAGCTTTAATGTTTCAAAAAACGGTATTTTTGTTTATCTATATTGCCCCCGAAGCCCGTTTTGGGACCAATTTTCACAAAACTTTTTCTTGGTGAGTCTCTGTTCAGCACAGAAACATGTTAACCAATTGTCTAGTCTATAGCTCTAATATTTCAAAAACGGAGTTTTTTTTTATCTCTAACACCCCGTGACCCCAATGGGGGTCGACTTTCGCAGAACTCATTCTTGGTGGATCTATACTCAACAACAGAAGCATAGCGACCAAACTTCAAGTCTATACATCTAATAGTTCCAAACGGGATTTTTTGTCTCTAACACTGGTGGATTTTGGCAAAACCAATCCCTAGCTGATGTCTACTTTACAAAAGAAACTTGCCTACAAAATTTTGAGTCTATAAGTCTAATAATTCTGAAGATTTCGTGATGAGTGAATGTGTGAGTCGCTTTTCTCCTTTATATACATAGATATAGGAGTACATAGTATTTTTGCCACGTACTTAATTATTAAAGATTATGATAAAATAAATAATACTTAAAAATTACAGGATATAGTTTAGGTTATGACTGACTCATTAAAAATTTCTGAAACAGTACGTGTGACACATGTTATAAGTTAAATGTTTGTTTTATTTAACCAATAAACTTTAAAAATGCTATTTGCTAATCTCATTTATAGAAGCCATTAACGTTTTTTTTTTTGGGGGGGGGGGTCATTATTATTTCAATTTTTACTTCGTTTCCGTTTTTTTATTTTTATTTTAGTACTTTTACTTATTCATACTTACTCAAAAACCATTCAAATTTTACACAAATCGTTTTCACATTTTCTACGCATCATATGTTTCTGACAATCACTGCATTTATATTAACTTATTTCAGAATATGAAATACAAGGAATTTTATTCATTATGCTTATAATTACTAAAGTAAGTTGAAAAATTTTCATAATTCCAGAATATGTTGTTTTAGACTCATTGAAAATTAATTTTATTGCTTTTACATTTATTAAAATATTTTATAGTAACTTTAACTGCATTTTCTTTTCTAAATTTTATTTCTGTACTCTAATATAAATAATTATAAATAAGGTGGAAGCTTCGAGCTTTGAAACATATTTTAAACCTGATGTCTTACCTCTAAGTTTAAGAATATGCTTATTAATGAAGCTACCTTACTTTACACTCAACAGTTTTACTATTTTTTTTTACTTCTGTAAAATATTCATGTTAAATTAGTTCATAATTATACATATATATATAACATAACACATTTGTACTAAAATAAATAGTTTGCAACAGAATAAAATAACACATTTGTGTACTAGAGTTATTTTTTTATTATTATTAAGTTACTTTTTATTGCTACGTAAAATAAGATAAATATTACTGAGAACAAGCTGAAAATTTCCACTTATTGTTTAACATATTTCTTTGATTACATATTAAGAAACAAAACACAGATAATTTTTAAAAGTTTCTTTCCTATCTTTAGAAGTCCTTTTCATGAATATTTAGAGATGCATTTATATTTCAAAAGAAAAGGAAATGAAACAATTTAAGGAAATAAAATGCGCGAATTTTCAAACAAACCGTCTCTGAAAAATCCATCTGCATAATCTCCATTATCGTTGAAGTAATAAGATTCAGAAAAAAAATGCTCGAATAAAATAAAACCTTCTAAAATAAAATGCTAGAATAATGACACAAAGAGTTCTAATAAGAAGGTTCTTTAAAGACTAAAGAGCTTCATAAATAACTAATGCATACAACATGCAATTACATAAAATATGCAGAAGAGGTTAAATGCAAAACGTTGCTTCTTCCAGTATTTTATACACTTGTAATTCAGTTCCTTTGTCTTTTCGCAATTAATTACTCAATTCTTGAGATATTCAGGCAGATGTGACAAGTGAATAATAAATGTTTCTAGTTGCTTTTAATAATGTAATTTTACTATTGTTTAACCATGTATATGGGAATAAAAGATTTTCATGTAACCTACAAAGTTGCATGTTCAATATGTTAATAAAATGGGGAAAGTTCGAGATATTAAAGATAGAGTATGTATAAAAGCAAATTAGAATTTTAAAAAAGCCAGTACTGGTACTAAGAGGGTTGATACAAAAAAATATATTACAAGTCGAATAAAAAAATATTTATTATTACTAGACAGAAATTACAAAAGGGAATTTAGACGTATACGTGTCTATCACATTTCGACATAATCACCAAGTCTATTTAGGCATTTATCAGAAATCAGGACCAACTTTTTTAACCCGTCTTGGGTGAAATTAGGTCCTAGTCCGTTGAGCTAGGTCTCGATGGATGTTTTCAAAGAACTGTCTTGGAATATCGCAGCACATCAGAAACGATATGTTGGACGCTACTATAGTTCAGTCCCAGCTCTGACGAGATTTCACGCAGAGTTACCCGTCGATCCTTTTGATAAAATAACACATTTGTACTAGAGTTATTTTTCTTCAATTCGTACCGTATTGATTTCTTTCGTTGAAGAACTTGGTCAACAGTTCCCCGTCATTTTGCGGTTTTCGACATCCTGTCTGCCTAATTGAAAAGTGTAACACAATTTTGCTACATGTTTGCTCATTGCAGATGCGGACACAATCTTTTCCCGTAAAAATTGAATCATGGCTTTCACTTCCAAACGAGACCAATTTCCTCAGAGTCTTGCCATTTCAATCGTCCTGAACCGTCTGGTAACTTTCACTACCTACCCGCAAACTAGCTGTATGACAAATAGCGCCATCCATCTCCATTTAAGGAAAAATTTCTTCACAATATGTAGTTTTCAAATGCTGCGGCTTGTAACCTTTTTTTCTGATCAATCCTCTCATATTTGCATCCACCTGTAACATAAAGATCTATATACAAGTAGTTTTAAAAAAAAATACAAAAAAAATTGAATTATCTTATTAGCTTCACATTTTATACTTGTTTTAACATAAATAAAATATTTCAATTCTGAATAATGGCAGTTTTTATTTTGATAGTATTCTTGCAATTGAAATCTTTTCTTTGAATAAATTTTCAGATTTTGTAGAAAGGAAACATTCATCTGTTACTAGAAGGTAACTTAAACACTATTTTGAATTATAAATAAGTTCTTGAAGTATTACGCAACATTTATTCTGTGGAATAGGCATTTTATATTTTTGATTCTTTTGTAATATTCGTTGATTAGATATTCTTAATAATTGCATTTCCTTTTGGGAAACACACACACAGTTTGAAATAACAAGTATCAGTCAAAATATAACTATAGAAACACTTCTAGTAAAATGTTCTAGCATATTTTGCTATTCAAAACAAAAGTTAACTGTAGTAATACGGAAGCATCCCGAAAACTCGGCACTCGATAACCCGGCCGTCTGGATAACTCGGCTATACTCTTATAGGATGTTTGATGCAGAAATTATTGCTGCTGTTACAGTTAATGAAAAAATGCCGGAAAATGATGAAGATGTTAACGTTGATGACTCCATATAAACTCTTAAAATATCACATAGTGGGGGACTAAAGGCTGTCGAAACTGCCCTTCAGTATTTTGAACAAAAAGGTGCATCCGTAATGGACTTCCTGTTCCATCGTCGTTTTCGTGATGAAGCTGCAAAACGCAGAGAATAGAGTCAAGTAGCCAGTTTTTTCCTAAATAGGCTACTTAATTTTCACTATAGACGGCTTTATGTCTACGAAAAGTATTTTTCTGAGGTGTGTCTGATTAGGTTAATTACTTTATATTGTGCATTCATTAATTTTTATTTTCATGTAGTAAATGATCTGCCTTCATAAAGTACGTACTTGAGGGTATTTTGGCAGTTTATTTTCTGTGTTGTATTTTTAAGCAAACAATACATACAAGTTCAGTGTATCTGAGGAAACACTCGTACTTATTATATTCTAATATAATACTCGATAACCCGGCTGTTTCACAAACTCGTTCAACCTTCGATCCCCATTAGGCCGAGTTTTCGTGATTCTACTGTATTAGCTGTATAAGTTTCTAGCTAGTATACCCGTTATTCGCACGGGTGAATTGGAAAAATCAAACAACAAAGATTGAAGGAAAAAGAAACTTGTTTGTGTTAATTTTAAGTGAATTGAAAATTAAACAAAACAGACTTTAATAGCATATATCTGCTCAACAAAATATCACATTTGCTAAATTTGAAATATCTAGGTCTAATACAGTAGGAAAAAGGGATTTTTTGAATCGATAACACCTTCTTTGCGCGACCCAGTTTCTTCAGTCTTATATTTTTCTACTAGAAGTCTCGAAAATTATTAAGTTCGTGCTTTTGCTTATTATTAACTTAGTATAATTATATATATATATATACACACAATGAGAGTTTAGAGGAGAAAGAGTTCCATTTTTACAACTCTAAACTTTCCTTAAAAACTAAAACTATGAGCTATTAATTTTATTTTTAATGGATTAGTTAGTCCAAAACTATTTAATATTGTAATTGTTTTTGTTTAATAAGCAGCAGAAGTGCCCTCTAGCAACCACTCAGCATCAGTATGGGCCAAGTGAGGAATGAATGTGATCGTGATGAAAAAAGTTCCTGTTCTTTGTCCTTAATTTTATTATAATATCTGTTGTTCATGAGTAATACATTTAACCCTCAAAATAATAAATAATTGTTACACTTAAGATAGACTTCATTCCTACCCCTAATCTATTATATTTTGTTTAATCTTTAATGTCCAACACTTTACAACATAGTATAGTTGTCGTGCAGTGATTCTCAACCTTTTTGTTGATGTTTTGTTTGTTGCGGTACATTTTTAACAATTTCAAAATTTGGCGCACACAACATTAAAATAAGTTTAAATTAATCTTACTTATCCTTAACACACTTCTATCTATCTACGAAAGAATAAGTTAAATATACCTCGAATACTCTTAGTTTATTTCTATAAAAAGACTAAATTATTCAGTTCTAGATTTTATTTTTTTCTCAGAGTATAATTAAATAGTTTTAAAAAATTTCGTGGCACACAAAAGTCCTGCGATACAATGTTTGAAAATCACTGTTGTAGAGGATTGAGGAAATCTCATTTTTAACTTTGTGTAGGTTTAAAAAATTGTTTAAAGAGAAATAGAGAGTAATATATGGCTTGCAATAAAAAAGATTTATCTAGATACTTCCTGAATATTCTGCTGTCTTTAAATAAAGGAATCAGCAAATTAGAAATATAAGAAGTTTTTTCATGTTTGAAAGTCCTTTCAATTTACAGAAAATAATAATGCAAGGAATATCAACACAACATATAACAGACATTATACATAAAAAAGATACTACAATAATACATATAAATCCAGATACAAATTCAAAAATATATTTTGTTATTTAAAATATATAGCAAGAATATGTAATTATATTTTTGAATTTTGATACCTGAGAATGTGCAAATTCTTATTAATACATTCAAAAATATAAAAACCAATACTTTAAATATAAAAGACAGAGGATTTCTTATTACCAGAGTTAAGTTTCTTTTTGATAAATTCACTGAATATTTAGATAAAAGTCTGAAGTATCCTGTAAATATTTTTAATATAAGCGATTAAGCGACTGCAAGTCATAGATCGAAAATAACTATCGTCATTTTTATCAAATCACTACATACTTACATAGTTTCTCGTAACTAAATATTACATTGACTTTTAATAACAATGCTACTATACATTATCTTCGTACTAAAATTTTAAGACTCAACCTCTTCCCTCTCAAAACCAAATAATAACTTCTGCTATTCTAGAGCGTGAGCAATGTTGCATATAAGACGTTATCAAAGTACGTGATATGGAAAGGATTAGTTATCCATCGTTTGGGATGAAGACCACTTAACGCGCATAGCGAAGAGATGGTATTGATTAAGTATGACATAGAGTATGACATAACATTTGAACCGAGTGTAATATCAACAATTGATAGTATAGTAGGTCATACAAAATAGGTTTTCACGAAGGCAGTTGGTCAAATCGGTCAATAGCTATTCATGTATAACTTGGCATCAGCATTGTGGTAAATTCTGCTCAAAGTGTGCGTAGTATTGAGGAAATACAGTGGCAATTAAATGCTTATATATTTCTCTTAATTGAATGGACGTCGATTGTGAATTTAAATGTCTACTTTGAGGCTCATAAGAGTAGAAATTACTGCTGTTACAAGGATTTAAGAAAAAACTTAATATCCCAACAAATTTCTCACAAAATGAATTTTCTATTAAACTTTATTTACAGGCGAGTATCAGTAAGGAAACTTAATGGAATTCATCATAAGTTTTGATTCATATCAGTCACAAAGCATTTTCAATTCCCGGATGCTTCATTACACTCTAATAATAAAACTGTTTCGTTCACATTTTGAAATGTATCTCAGGAAAAAAATATTTTCATGGTTTGGATTAATAAGTTATAGCATTTTCTAGTTTTAAATCAATTTATGCAATAAATAAAAACTTACAAAATGGAATGCACCATATAAGTTATCGCATTAACTTACATTATTCATCAACCTCAAAAATTCAAGATAACTGTCCTGACAAACAGCAAAGTAAAATTCTTGCATTATTTTGCTTAAACTTAAAAGTAAAAATATTCAGATAAATTCATAAAAATGTAGATAAATTTAGAGTTTAAGAAGATAAGTTAAAATGTGTGGTTAATTGAAAATATTAATAAATAATAGGTTAGGAAATATGCTGACTTCGTTTGCTCTTTCTCTTATCCAATAAACATACAAAGAATTTCTGCTTCACAATAATAACTGATTAAAAAGTTTTATATGTTTAGGTTTCAAGTTTTTAAAGACATATTCCTTAAAAATCTCTGTTTATTTAAATTCATTATATATGCATACATTAGATTATCCACAGAATGAAGACTAGCCCATATATGCATAGATAAAATATATCCCGTATATTCATGCATAAAAGAATTAATAATGAAATGAGCAATTAAATAATGACAATGACGAACATATTTGTATGCGTTTTACTTTTCCTTATTCTAAATAGCGTAATAATTAGACATCCTCAGTGTAATTCGAGTAGCTAATTTACAACGTAATTAATAATTCGATGTACCACATTAGGTACTTAAAATTATATTCATTTCAATAGTTTTAAAAAATGATTAAAGATTTAAGTATTTAGAAAAATAGTTTACGGAATAGGTATTATATTGAGACGAAATTAATTTTTTCTTGACCCAAAAACTATATATATACATATAAGGGAGGCTTGAAAAGCTTTTTCGGAATGAAATACAATACAACATCTAACCTCAATCAAACCATTTTTTGTTTTTCAATATACTCTCCTGGTGCACTTTTGAAAATATATCTTTGGGGAAGCAATTTTTTGACAGACCACTACATGGTTCATCTTCTAAGCTCTCCCAGCCAATTTTGAAATCTTTGGTCCGCTTCACTGCAGTTGAATATAAAGAAACCAAGTTCCCATTGTGTTCCAAACATCGGCTCACAAGAATCTCATTTGATTTCATTTCGTCTTTTACACGAGAAGGCAACGGAACCACAACTCTCCTCTCAAAGCGCTGATACGTCACGTTTTTACTCATTAATGATGACTAATTATCACGACAAAATTAGATTGTGTTAACAATGACCTTTGTTTGTGATTCCGAGAACCTTTTAAATCACCCTCACATACAGAGAAAATCAGATTTTTGTTTTTTAAGCATTTTCTTATAAAATGTGTGTGAGAGAGTACTTTACAGTTAAATCTTAAAAAACTCTGTATGTGCCATTATTTAAAAATTATTACGCATATGTTAAAATATATTTTAAGGCTTTCGCTTAGAGTAGTGATTCTCATCCACTATGCCGCGGCATTTTTGTGTGCCTCCAAATTTTTTTGTAATTATTAATTAATATCCGAGAAAAAAAATAAAATCCGGAACCAAATCATTCAACCGTTTTATAGAAATAAACTAAGGATATTCGTGATATATTTATCATCCTTTCTTAGATAGATGGGTATAAAAAAATTGATTGAGTTCTTAATCCATTTGAATGCATATGTACGAGGGCTGTTTTTTAAGTAAGGTCCGTTTGTTTTAAAAAAATTACCAATGATATTTAGTTTCAAAGAACCTTTATTTTAGGATTGTACATACTTTTGCCCATTTTTTCACATAGTTGCCTATTTTATTAATGCATTTGCCATACCTTAAAACTACGTTTTGAAAACCCTCTTCAAAGAATTCTGCCAAATGGTCAGACAGCCAATAGTTCACTGCCACTTTCACTTCCTCGTTGTCACCGAAGCACTTCCCGCCAAGACTGTGTTTGAGGTATCGGAAAAAGGTGAAAATCGCTGGGAGCAAGGCTGGGGCTGTATGGTGCATGCTCAGAAAGCCATATAGCCAAAAGATTCGATTAAGTCCCGAGTCGTTCGAGAAGTGTGGGACCTTGTGTAGTAGTGGAAGAGCAAAACACCTTTTGACAGCATGCCGCGTCGTTTGTTTTGCAATGCTCTTCGAAGCTTCTGTAGAGTTGCGCAGTAGGCACCAGGCAGCAGACTTCTTTGAAGAGGGTTTTCAAAACGTAGTCTTAAGTTATGACAAGTGTATTAATAAAATGGGCAACTATGTAGAAAATAGGCAAAAGTATGTACAATCTTAAAATAAAGGTTTTTGAAACAAAATATATTGTCGTTATTTCTTTAAAAACAAATGGACCTTACTTAAAAAAACAGCCCTAGTATATGAATTAACTTTGAATGTAGAGGAAAAACTAATTTCGCTCTGTAATTATTGAGATCTATTTTCAAAACATTCGAAAAAATCAATTAGTTCCTTTTGGATTAAAATTGGAGTTGATTATCTTACAGTAGTCAAAAAAGCTTTAAAATATGGTTTTAACTTTCTACACCTTATTTGCGTGAATTCAGATTTTCACCAATAACAAATATTAAAATAAAAAAAAGATCGAGAGACTTTTAAATGGAGATGATGAAATGAGAGTGGTATTATCATTTTTACGACCCAATATAAACGAAATTATCAAAAATCTTCAAGCTAAAGTTTCACATTAAATGTGTTCTTATAATTAATTTGTAATTAATTAATATTTTGTTGTCTTAGTCGTAAATATTATTTTCTTATTATTTAAAACTATTTTAAATAGTGTATTATTCATAAGTAAAATTCTTTCAAACTTATTTTGTGGTTAGTGTACCTGCCAAACTTTGTAATTATAAAAATTGTACAACAATAACAGAAAAAGGTTGAGAATCACTGATTTAAAGCCTAGATAAGCCGTTATTACATTCGGTGTGAGTCTTTACATGTAGTCTCAATTTTTCAATTCATATATTATACATATATGTATATATATATATATAAAAAATTTATGAATTGAAGCTATATATATATATACATATAATTAACTTTATTTTAAGTCCAGTTTGAATACTGATACGATAAAATTTAATTTTATTAATCATCGTAGATAACTATTACAATAAATACAGAAATTTTCTTTTGAGATGGAGGAAAAAATAGTTTATTCAAATACAGAATTTTTATATGTTCAATTTAAAGCATGAAAAGAATTTTCTGTTACAATATAGAACTTATTGAAGATTCCAATGAAAGAAATATCTAGATAATAAGAGACACTATGAAGCAACATGAGAGCTACTAGCGATTGACCTTATAATTTTCAACCATGGTCAAGTGACGAGGATGACACCTGAACTAGCATCCTCTCTCCAAACTGTCACACCACTTTGAGCCTCGACAGATTTAACTTGCATCAACCTTTTAAAATGCGGTTCTTTTATCTTGATCACTAGGGTACCGCGGCTTTATAGTTAATTGATTGATTGATTGAATACTAACATCACACTATTCAGCTACTCGAGGGCTATTGGCGATGGACCTCGTAATTGTGAACCATTGTCAAGTGACGAGTACGACACCTGAGCTAGCACATCCCTCTCCTAACTTCCACACCACATCAGTGAAAGGACGTTTGAGCCTCTACAGATTAGATCAGCAAGCTCTGCACGGCGGATCTTCAGCGGTACTAGGCTCTAACTCATGACACGCTGGTCACGAGTCTACCTTGACCAAAGGCTACCGTGGCCACTAGGTAATAAGAGGCAGAATAACTCAAAATCACAATTAAATGTAGAACACAGTCGGACGCCAATTTAACGAACTCATCGAGACAGAAGATTTTATTCGTTAATTCAGGGCTGTTCGTTATATCGGGGTCCAAACAAAATACAAATTTTTCTCAGGTACCTTTTGAGAGTTCTATAAAACGCAACAACACAAAAAAATGTTCATAACTTGAAATTACACACTTTTAATCAATAATTAAAAATACTATTAGTGAATTATTATCCACCAGTTAACGGGGAATTTTAAAATACAGATTAATAGATGTTTGACAATCTTTTTGATTCTTGACTCAAGAGTTTTTTTTTTTAATTTATCCTAAGAAGAAAATACTGCATCATTTACATCCTGCTACATAAGGTGTTTTCACAGTTTTCAAACAAAGTAAAATATTGAAATATGTAACAGCTTTGATAGGAGTTTCATTATCAATTTATGCATCAGAATCGCTAACAATGGTTCCGACAAATCAACAATTTCCTCAATTTCAAAAATGTACACATAGGCAGTTGGTAATCAAATATAACATAATCGTTAAAATATCCCCAGCGATGTGGATTGGGAGGAGGTCAGGAAGGAATTTCTTGTCCTATTCAAACATTCCCCGATAGGCTACACTCATGACTCATCTGCCCCGGTTAAGTCTAAAAATGGCCGTCGAAATTTGCTGCTCACAAGAAAAGTCTTTTTCTTTGCCGGACAAAAAGAATATGTCATTTGAAAGAAAAAGAAGAAAAGATCCAACTTTTTTTCCAATACAAACTAAAAAAAAAAATTTCATCTGTTAGAAAAATTTGTTATTTTGGGGCTTATTTTTCGTTAAATTAGGGTTTCTTGCTTTCCTTTTAATCGTTGGTAAAAATTCGTTAAATTACGAAATTCATTAAATCGGGATTCGGTAAATTGGGACCCGAATGTATATCAAATAATGTAAGTTTACTATGTGGAGTAATATTTGCTTTAAGTACATAAATTAACTCTTTTTAGAAAAAGAATGACTGAATTCATAACTGTCAAAAATATTTTCAATAGGGATATCCATGGTTTTTTTATTAAAGATGCACAGTAAACTTCGTTTCAAATAAAAATTTATCTTCAGAAATACGTAAATAACATGTATGCTTAAGTAAAATAAAGGAATATAATTAAAAGTTTAAAATAAAAAAATCAAAATGGTATGATCACAGTTAAAACATTCAATTAAAATTCTACCAATTATAAATCAGTAAAAAGAAACATTATTTGTTGAAATTTCAGTTTCAGAGAAATGTAAATAATTAAATTTATTTTATTTTTTCGTAATAATGCATTATGTTCTTCATTATATAGGATTTTATAAAAAAAAATATGGACGTTCTCTAATTCTTCTATTTATTCGATACAATGTTCATTTTTCTATTCATTAATTCCATTCATATTTAAATTTTTAAAGTAAAAAATGGGAGAAAATGAAAGTAAATCAGCTGAATTTTTTATTTGTTAACCGATTGCACAAAATAATTATTTTTAAACAATCAAGATAATCTTTTTAATTTACCACCTTATACCGTCAAATAAATTATCATGTTTTGTTACTTTTAGGACAAAACGTACGAATAATTTAAATTTCAAATGCCTTTTTTATCTTGTTATTATTTTTTTTTGAAAATAGAAATAACATCAAGGATTTCACATTTCATACAGTAATATTTATCTCAAAAACACTTTATTCCGTAGTAGAAAAAGAAATTTATCCAAAGTGAAGCTGTAAGATCAATATAAAATTACTTGTAATTCTATTACATAACAAAAAAGGGGAATGAAGAATATTTCTTACTTATATTAATATTTTTTACCAGTAAATGTAACATGCAAACCTTTATTTTATAGCCTTATTTTATGGCTTATATGAATCTTGACGAAAAACCGTAATATTTAAAATTTTCAATGTTTCTCAATATCCTTGCTGTAAGCGATACATTATACATGAGTAAACAAGTCATATAGTTTTTTTTATTGTCGTTTATCGAGCTTTTATCAATATAAAAACGGTAACTATTTTTTTCTTGAGAAAAAAAAAGGCTGAGACACAAAACAACACACACACGCGCGCGCGTAACAGAAAAAAATGTTTTCTAAAAAATATTAAAAATAAAAACTATCTATTTTTAATGATCTTGCAGCCTAATTTTTTCGATATTTATAGCGTTTTTATAATAAATAACGTGGATACAGGCATAGTCCTTAAAATATTTTAACTAAATTTACCAGAATGAATTGGATACAACAACACAGATTTGCTATAATAAAAAAATGAGAAAATCATGAATGGTTTTCAAATTAATACAAATTTAAATGTTATATTTAAGATAAAACCATAGCTCTGGAACAATACTTGTTTTTTTTCTGGTTTTCCAATTACCTAAATAGCATATAAACTGAGATATAAATATCCCTTACCAGTGGCAGTTATTATTGAAAATATTCGGGCCCCCTGCAAACTCAGGTTTTGGGGCCCCAAGCCCAAATACGTTCTTAGTGTCAGTCACACTTTGATCCCCTCTAAAGTCCCTGGGCCCCATTCTCATAATGCGGGGGTGTATATTACGCCATTGTCCCTTACATATTTTACTTTCCCTCAAATTATATTAAATTAACACAATTACTCACATTTATTAACATAGCTGTTAAAAAATTTGCAACGTTTCCTTACTTAAACTATTTTTTTTATTTGTACAAGTCTTTCTACTCAAATATTAATTTTATATGCACCAGAAACTAAGTTCCTTATCCATCAACTAATGTTTAATTTATTATAACATAATAACTAATACACTTAGTTTTTTGAAAATTTTTAAAATGAAGTGGGAAAGTGGTAACATATTAGAAACAAAGAAAATCAGATATAAAAATCGATTCTTAAATACGTACAACAATATGCCCCAAGGTACTGTCCTCACACACACACACACACACACAAGTTTTCGAAATTAAAAATAAAATTCATAAATAAAATATAAATAATATGCAAATAATACTATTGTACAGTTTAAAAATGATTTATAAATGGGTAGAATTCAGAAAACTTAGGATGAATCATTTCAGCTACCCATCATTTTTTTCAGTATACAGAAGGACAAAAATATACATTTACTTACTAACATAAAATGTAAATTTTTGTTATGTGATTAACGTTTTTAATCATAAAAGTAAATACAACGCATTAATAAATAAATAATGGGAGGGTAAAAACATATGAAAAGATCATATTTGTATTTCCCGAATACAGAATTTTGAAATTTGAAATTGATAGGATCATTGGGAACCAAATTCTGGTCCTCTCTTCAATACGTTCAGAGTCCATACCTTTGATTTTTGAAGTAGCAATCTTACGTTCCATGCGTGCATTTACTTTTCCTAAATGTGATGTTGAACAGTAAAAATTAAGCTTTTAATATTATCATTTAACCAAGGTTCGAAAATACAAGACGTGTCGTCGAAAGCTCTAGAGTAGAGATCACGAACCAATGGCACGTGACACAATATTATGGGTACTCCACCAATCAAAACGGTTAGTATCTTAGCTCAAAATAGAGAAGTTTACTTTGAAGAGAGAGTATTAAGAACAAACGGAGTGATTGGCCTCCATGTGCGAGGCTGCGGGGAGCACATTCGTTTTTTATTGGTTTGCATTACTTACAGCGTGAAGTACAATTGCTAATGATGCAAAGTTTGTCTACGTATAATATAGTCAGTTTCGGTGACATAACTGTATTTTAATGTTTATTTGGGTTACATTTACGATTTTTAACAGTTATTTAACATGGCTAGTTCAGCAAACTAACAAAAAAAAGGAAGATAGTCAGTGCTTCTCACTCGCGACCCAATTTCAAACATCATTTTCATCGCCCCCCCTCCATACAATAACAATGTATTGAATTTAATAATACTATACACTAAAGCTGCAATACAACTTTAAAGTCTTATGTGCCACCAACGTATATAAGCGTCTCGCTCAGCTAAAGCATTAATTTTCTGGACGTATATATACGTCTTTCCGAAGTATGATCTTTTCTAAGCACTGATATCCATACAATTATTCCGAAAGCTTTGGAATGCAATAAAAAGACCTTGACAGTGTTTGCGATGAATTGACTTATTTCAGAAGATTTGCTTATTCATTCCTTTTCTCCTCCCCCTCCCCCAAAAAACCCATCAAAATACGCGCATCTACGTGGAAAACGGTGGCATTGGAGAGCGAATTGCGTAATTTTTAATCGGCTTTTTAAGGAGTTAATTATAAACCGTACAAATTATAATGACAAGTGTTAATACAAGCCCATGGGGTCTCTGTTGATTATCAAACTTGTTCTTAACTTAGTATTGTTAAATTAATAATAAAACACATTGTATAGACTGATACATTTATAAGTGTATTATATCAGAAAGTATTTTGTTTGTTTACTTTCAGTAAATTAATAATTTTTTAAATAATCTTTTGTTTTCAACTCTTCAAAATGCTCGCGCCCCCTCATAGAGTAATCACGACCCCCAAGGCGGGGCGCGCCCCACAGTTTGAGAAACGCTGTAGTAAGTTCAACAGAGAATTTCAAACTTGAAGGACCGAGAAATATAGCATGATTAGTAAATGCGACAAAGCAGTGTGTCTTATTTTCTGGAAAAGTAGTAAGTAGAATATTGTCTATAAAATGGCATTTTGAAACAGATTACAAATCTTTTTGTCAAAAAAGCAAACCAGAGCAAAAAGAATTAATTACAAGGGCAATAAAAGACAGAAAAAAATAATCAACGTCTATGATTAACAAATATTGTCACAGAAACACGGCAAGATACTCGGTAGCAAATGACATTGCTCATCATAGTGAACCTTTTCAAGAGGGTTTGTAGGAAGCATGTGCGTCCTCCGTTTTTGAAGATTTCTAATAAAGATAAAATAATTCTGTGCATCTAAGATAATCCTCCATCTAGAAAGACAATAAAAGAAAGAATTTTAAAGCTGGCAGGAAATATAACAGGTCAACAAAAAAATGGCATTAATTCCGCTCCTTTTATATCGCTGTGTTTTGACGAAAGTGCTGACTGTACTGTACTGTACTAAATCTGTACGCTTAGCTGTTATTGCTCGATATTGTGTAGGAAACGTCATTGAGGAAAAATTAACTGTGATAACATCGTTGCTAACAACTACAAAGGGCACAGATATTTGTACGGCTGTTAAAAAATTGCTTGTTGAGAAAAAAAATTGATTTGAAAAAAATTGTGCTCCAAATATGATGGACAAAAAAAATGGTTTCATTAGTTTATTTCAAACAGACGTAGGACATTTGATTCTTGAATGGCACAGCATTATTCACCAAGAAACCTCGTGTTCTAAAAGGGGTTTAACATCTCTTGAAATAATGTAATGTCATTAGTCACAAATTAGTCACCCTCATATCGTATTGGGCTTTAAATAAGCAATAGTTTGATGCTTTGTAAGATGAAGTAAACTCGTTGCATAATGGCTTACTAATGTATTATAACGTTCGCTGGTTGAGCCGCGGGAACTTACTTCAAAGATTTGTTGACTACTTGCAAAAAGGCAAACTGTGTGTGTGTGTGTTTGCAAAATGAAGTAGAAATTGAACAATACTCACAATTGTTGGATGTTATGTGCCTTTCAAAATTGATATTTTTTACAGGCATATGCCAATATTTCAATGAATTGAACGTAAAGCTTCAAAACACAAGTAAAACAATTATCGTCCTGATGGATCTCATTCGCACTTTTGACGTTAAACTACATGTTTTCAGAAACGATATATAACAAGAAACTACAAGTACTTTCCAAACTTGGAAGAAAACAACAAAAATTTAGATGTACATAAAGAAACCAGACGTAGAAAAAGTTATCGAATAATTTATTTCCGTAATTGATTCTTCAATCAAGGAATTTTCAGGGGAATTTTCTTAGTTTAAAGTATTATCATAAGCATTCAAGTTTATTTTGTACCCTGATGATACTTCATTTGATAAACTGAACTTATCCTAATTCGATCGGTTGAAAATTGAAGAATTTTAAATGCAACTGATTTATTTCCAGTCTAGTTCAATATGGATTAAAAAATGTGTTGAAATAAGGAAAAATTGGAATTGGATTGAAATAGAAAGGATTAACAAACAATATAAGTAAAAATGCCAGTAACAAAAATTTGGAAAAAAGGAATTCGATTCCAGACACATTCAACTGTTTGATGAAGTTGGCTTGTGCTATTTTAAGCATGTTTTTATATATCTATACCTGCGAGTCATTATTTTCAGAGATAAATAACATTAAAAGATCGCTTACAAACCGTTTGGAAGATGACTCTAATTCAGCACGCATTCTGCAAAAAGTTATAACTTACAGTCCTAATATAAGTTATTTGTCATCTAATCTACAGCACAACAAAAGTCACACGAATGTTACTTTAATTTGTTTTAGACGCATAACTAAATATTTACTACTTTGGAGTGCAAAATGTATGTTTTCGTAGTAAATAAATAGTTTTTAGTATTTAGTTTTATTATATTCCCAACTATCACAAGTTAAAATAACCTCATTTTCATGAAATGTTTTTAATTCAATCTCTCGCCGAATGCTAAATATTGCCGTTATTTAATTTTGCCTAGAGTACCAGATCCAAATTGATCCTCAAGGGATCTTTTACATGCTACATAATCATGTGACATGCAGAAAATCTATCGACACAAGCGGTGGTCAAACTCGCAACCTTAGGCTTGCGAAGCGGACACGCTACATCTAAGCCACTGGAGCCGACTCAATGTATAAGTGCAACAATTCTACCATCTATGAAAAAACAGGATTGAAATTTCATACATTGAAATAAATCATTAAAACTTCATTGCGTTTTGAAACTAGACTATACATATGGTCTTCTCTAGACCTAAAACATGTGGAAAAAACTTGTTTCTTTGTATACTTTAACTAATTTAAATAAAGTATCTGAAAATATCTACTCAGACTAAAACCATTTCAGAATAAGTTCTTGAAAGTAAATTAGAATTTTGAAACTTTCCCCCTTCATGAGAGATAAAATGTGTGAGACTAGCAAAGAGACAACGAAAAGGAGAAACTACTTACGGAAAGTCCCCTTAATTCTTTAAATATGCAGAAATATGCAAATTTTGAAGCAATCACAAAGAGTCATAACATACTGTGCAAAGGAATCATCTAAGAATACTAACCCGTAAAGTAAAGTATATGTAATTTTAAAGAAAAGAAATGAAAAAAAAGGATTCAGAAATAGGGTAAGAAAACAAGACGAATATAATAATGAATAATGCGAGACAAATTTAAAATTCAAATAATGATTCGAAACATAAATTCTTTAATAATATTAAGCATTGGGAAGGGGAGATTGCACGGTAAGGTTTGTAATTGTGAAATTACTTTACAGATAGAAACTCTTCACTACATGTTCTATGTGAAAAGATTTGAAAGCTTATTATTTTACCAACAGATCTTCAGTTACAGAAATGTTAAGAAGAATATAAAGTAATTCGTTGCGCAAAATTGATAATAGTATTTTTGAATGATGTACCCACATATATAAATCACTTTATAATAATCTACACATTTTGAGGTAAACTTATGTTATCATATACACAAATACGATGAGGAAATTTATGAAGACTTTCTATATTTTTAATTTATCACCTCAGTCAAAACAAGTAATATGTAAAAAAAATTAAGTTAATTCTTACTTAGGTCAGAACATAAAAATTTTATTTTAGCTACTTTTTATAAATAGTTATAATTAATACAAATATGTATATATATATATATATATATGACGGAATCATATTAAGTGACAAAATAGAAAGCTATTTTCTTTCCAATTTTCCATTTTCCTTTCTATAAAAGGGGTTAGAATATTTTTTGTGTGTTGCTTTTTATTCATAAATTAAATTTAATTATTCTGACAAAATAGTATAGTAAAAAAAGAAATCACATTCTTAGAAATTAGACCATCCCAGCGGAGACTCGAACCCATGACCTTTGGATTAGAAAATCCAACAAGCTATCCATTACGCTACAGGAACACAACGAAAGGTTTTTGTTTCTATATATGCAGATGGACTATTATTTTTGTTTGTTATTATTTATTCATTTTTAATTTAATTAACGAATTAATATTTGAGAAAACTGAATTAACATTAAGTGTCATCCACTGCAAGTTTTAAAAAACGTATTTGAACCTGAATGGATGAATAGAAAGTATTTTATTAACGATTGAAAATTTGAACAAGATATATATATATAGGGAGAGAGGGAACTAATAGTTAGAATTGAAAAATGAAAAGTCCTGCAATTGTTTCTTAAGATCTAGTTGAAACATTTGTTACTTTTTCAGGGATTTTCCAAAAAGGAAACATCAGCACGTTATAAATATCAATGAAAAATGTAGAATAACTCAGAATGTCAATTTTATGACTTGAATTGTCATTGATTCACATCGAATAGAGATAGCTTTTCTTATTATTACCTTATGAATTGCAGACAAATTAAGATAACTTTTTAATATCTACTGAAGCACTAAAAAATGTGTTACATGAAAATATATAGATGATTTATTATATTATAAGAGGAGTGACACAAAAAAACGAGATTGGTCCAATATATCATTGTATATATATACTTACAGAATTAGTTCTTTGAGATATTATCACCTTCAAAGTAGTTCCCTTCAGCATTCACACACTTCTACATTCAGTGCTGCCATTGCTGGTAACAGTTCTGGAATGAGGTTTTTTTAAGTCCCTATAGGAGATTTTCCGATTTTGCCCGAACCTCTTCAATTGAGGTAAAATGGATTCCTTTTAAGCAGGATTTAATGGTAGGAAATAAAAAACAGTCGCATAGGGCCAAATCAGGTGCATAAGGAGGATAGATGATCACAGTTTTGTTTTTACTGGTCAAAAACTGCTGGACATATAATGCCGTTTGAGCGGTTACATAGTCTTGGGGCAATAACCTGTCATCACTCAACAATTCTGGTCTGTTTCCTTAATTTTTTCATGAAGTATTCTTACTACTTCAATGTAGTAATGTTGATTAACAGTTTGGCCACTGATGTAAGTGGGAAAACACTCATATCACGAATTTTGGCAACGTTTTGGCCTGTAATCGCTTACATTGGGTACCTAGCAGGTTTATCATCCACCACACAGATCCTTTCTCCTGAACACCGCTTATACCATTCCAACATATGTGCATGAAACAAAGTTTCCTCTCCATAAGCCTCGGTTAATATTTGAAAGATTTTCGTGGCTGATTTTTTCTCAAGAAAAGATGTTGATTCGACATTTTTCCAGCGGAATGCAGAAACATGTGTTCATCCAATAAGGCAATTCTCCAAACTGGGGTGATCGATTAAGGTGAAACTGGAGGAGAGGTGCGTGGGATGACGTCACCAAAACAGTGTTGTTGCTAACTTCACTTAGTCTCGTTTTTTTTTTGTGTGTGTCACACCTTGTACACCCGTTGTGACGTACTGAAAATAACTTACACTCACGACTTCAAGAAAATTAAGAGGAAAAAGTTTTTTCCGCATTTTAGAATAAATATAAAATTAATAACGGCTTTTTAAGAGTTTTTCAGGTAGAAGTCCGAATTTATTTTTAGATTAATATTTAAAAGTATTATTTGTCAGCATTGACCCACAAGGCGAAGAAAATTTAAAACAAAACTAAAGTGTGCAATATAAAGCTTGAAATAAAAGTAAAAACCATCATTTTAATTAAAATGACAGAGGCATTGCGATTTCCAATTGACCGAGCAGATAAAGCATGTTTTCAAGGCCGTCTGCAAGGGATTATTCGAAGCCATTTAGTTTAATTGATTTCTGCCCCATTGTTACTGTTCATACATGCATAAACAGACCTTTGTAGCTTCAATCTAAAATTGGGAATAGCACTAAATTTACATGCTAAATTTGAAAGAAGCGAAATGTGAGCAGAAGTTAATTTTACGCTGCATTATGATAACTATTTGAGCGCTAATTCATGCAGAACTCCTATTGCGTATTTCTAGAAATAAAAATGGCTCCATGACTGCAATAAAAAAAACTCTTCAACATTACACGTTTTTTACTTTAATTCATATCATGGAAAGAATTTAATAAATTTTAAACATCATTACACTTTGTTATAAATAAAGTGTTACATTGCGCATGGTAATTTTTGAAGTAGAATTAATATCTTTCCTCAAATCTTCAAATTGTGCAGTGGTTTTCTATTATGAAAAGTTGATTAACAATTTAGTAGTAGTCGACAAAACATAATCAAGCGAATTATAAATATTTTCAAGATTACTCAACCATTAAAGAAAAATAGCTAAATATAAAAAAGGAATACCTAAAATAGTGGTTCTTAAAATTTCGATCACCACAGCCTCTTTTATGTATGAGCTTGTCATCACTGACCCCCAAGATTTTGAACAAATCTACCTGACTCCCAACACATCTCTGAGTAATTTAAAGGTTTGTCAAAAACCCTAAGATCGACTCTTTTACTGGTATCGGCTTTATAAACACTTCTTTTTCCTTTAAAAAAACAGTAAACATTTAATTATATATATATATATATATATTATATATATATATATATATTTTTTTTTTTTTTTTATATATTTATATATATATATATGTCAGGTCTGTGGAAAGTTTAGCTTCAAAATTAAGTAAATAATGAATAGAAATAGAGCGAACTCTTTATTATCGCACAGGGATTTGAAGGTAAGTAAGACTACTTAAAGGTGGAGAGAGCCCTGACGTAAGAGAGAGCGTAAGTGAAAGATAGCTGGTGACTCCTCACTGCAATGTTGTTTTTTATACTACTCGATTGCGCACCAAATGGCCGCCATGTTGAATTTAATATGTTGGATGAATAATAAAGAAGTTATGGTATAGATATGATGCTCTACTCATTTTACAAGAGGGCCTTGTAATAATCCCCATTAATTTAATATTTGATAAATTTTTAATTATCTATGGTTCATCCCTTCAGAACCCACGTTTAAATAATAAACTAGCTACTGCCTAATAAGAATCTTTTCAACTACATCTATCCACCCACCCAAATCATGTGATTTCCAGCTTACTATAAATACCGAGGTTTCTGGAAATCCTGCCCTTGTTGTTCTTTGTCTGCCTTCAATATGCGTTACCGGCTGCAGCTTGGTTTGTGTTTTGTGTCTTCTTGTCTGCTTTTTGTTATGTTGGAACGCAATATGTGTTAAATGTTCAATAAACTGGATTAACTAACTACAAGACTGTCTCATCAATTCCATAAATATGCTACATCAACCCTCTATATATATAAAATATGATCAACATTTAAAGGAAACATTACAAATGGTCACGCCCTGTCATTTTGTTACAGTAATACCATCCATTTCCCACGTCATTACATTATTACTGCAGTTATAACTACCACTCTCTCCAGGAATATTATATATATATATAAATAAATATTCCAAAATACTAATTTTATGTGTATGAAGAATGTACTTAAGTTTATAAATTAGCATTTTTAATGAGAAAGATGGTGCTGTATTTTTTACGAGTGCTGTTAATCAAATGTAATATTTGAAATATTCAGGTGAATATATGTTTATTTCCTACTATTTTTTTAAATATTAAACTGTAATAATGGCTATGTAGTTGTAAACAATAAAAAACTGAATTAGTATTCTTGATCGTAATACTTTTCCAATACAGTTTTTTCATTGAGGGCAATTTAGTGATCTAGTCCAGGAAGGCACACCTTTCAGTTTTTCCTTGGGGCCTTTCAGAGTCTGTAAAAGAGAGAAACCTTAACAATATAATAATATTTATTTATATGGTAATAAGTATATTATAAATATTATATATATACAGAGAGAGAGCTAATTGTAGGAACTGAAAAAAAGAGCATGATTTATCTGCATTGTTGTTGTAGCAATGCACACCCGGTTTGGCTAGTTTTGGGGCTACGGTAGCTTAGTGGTCAAGGCATGGGATCGTGGCTGGCATGTCTTGAGTTCGAGCCCAGTACCACTAAAGACCCGCCGTATAGGGAAGCGATGCACGTTAAATCTTTTGAGAGCTCAAACGTCCTCCCGTTTGTGGGATGTAGTAATTAGGAGAGGGAGTGCCAGCTCAAATGTCGTCCTCGTCACTTGACCATGGTTCAAAATGACGAGGTCCGTCGCCAAAAGCCCTCGTGTAGCTAAACAGTGCGCCGTTAATATTCTTTCACTTGGCTAGTTTGGCTGAAAAACCGGTTTTCAACGCCAACTTTTGTAATTCTTTTAACAGTTACACGTTACAACAATGGAGACGAATCCAAGTTGGCGTCAAAAACCGATAATTAATTTAACAATTAATGAGTTAATACTTAAAAAACTGTATTAACACCAAGTGCATCCAGTACAAGTTTTAAAAAATTTATTTGAACTTGGTTGGATGAACAGAAAGTATTTTATAAACGATTGAAAATTTGAACAAGATAAATATATTTAAATAAATAAATAGAGAGAAAGAGAGGTGAGCTAAAAAATAGTAGGAATTGAATGAAAGAGCTTCGAGGACCCCTAAAAAAGCTCTAGAGACTTCCTGAGGTCCGCAAACCACAGTTTAAGAACTACTGACTTAAAAGAACAATCGGACACTATATTAACTGTTAAAGTTTTCTCCAATATTTTAATTCCTTTTAAGGGATTAAAATTCAAAATTTAAAAGAATGCATAGTCACTTTTTTCCTTCATTGTACAAAAAGCATTTTTAAACATTTTGATATATATAAGTAAAAGGACTGAAAGAAGGGATTTTTCAAAAAGTAATTAAATCTCCTAAATAAATATAAAAATTTCTTAAAAAATTTCCAAATTTCTATGTTTAGCTTGAGTTACAGTGCGGCTCCGTTATAATTCCTGCGCTTTACACATGAAGTCAATTTCTAATTAAATTTTTCTGAAGCAAAATTTTCTAGCTATTATATTTCACACAACTTCTGATTAGTTATACTACAATACTTTACTATCATTATAAGCATATTAACTTTATAATTTCATAAAAAATATCAAATTATATATATATATATATATATTACAGAAAAGAACTTCTAATTATAATCAAAGTAAAATACACTTCTGTTATTGCAATAATAATTATAAGTAAAAAAATATTAAACTATCATTGAATAACTATTGATTACAATTATGGAAAAACATTACACTGTTATAACGAAAATTGTAACTATAATTGCAATTCAGAGCTTTTCTATTAATAACTACTAGTTATGATAATTGCCAAATATTGTGCTTTTATAATAACTTTTTATACTAATTATAGTAAAATAACTTGTTAATAATAGGCCTACTAGTATGCAGTTCTAGAAACTTCGTTTTGCAAAATACGAATCAATTTAAAGGAATACTCTTAATAGCAAGTGAAAAGATCCAGCTGTATTCAAATCTGGAAGGAACAAGATAAATAGATGACTTATGTGAAAACAACTCATTAAGCTTTATTGATCTGGAAACACAAAAATTTATTTGTTGTCTCCATCCTTCCTGCATAACTGTAGTTTGCATATCACGCTAGGCATTAGCGAATTTAAAAGGGACAGAAAACTTCCCCTCCCTTAAGAGAGGAAATTAGCATTTTCTTTTCATATGACGCCTGTGATTTGCAAGAATTTAAATACTGGCATGTTGAGTTATAATACCTTCTAGACAAGCTCCCGAGTTTATCTGTGTGACTTTCTGTATCATATGTCGGCTTTATCGCCAAGAGAGTGAGTTTTTGTATTCAATTCTCTAGATATTCGAAAAAAATTAATTTAACAGATTGTACTTAAATTTTATTGTAATTTCACAGGTTTCGACAAATAAAATATTTACTTATGTAATAAAACTTCAATTAAAACATTAAAAGAATCTGAAAGAATTATAACGCCGATTGCATGAAACTAAAATCAATTGAGTGATGAACGAAACTTTAGCTAGGATTTCGATGTTTTGGATACAACTATATATAAATATCTCTAATTTTAAGATTTTATATTCATCAATGAAGCCCATAACTTTTATTGCAGTTGTAACAATGGGCTACCCGCGAAATCTATCCTGTCTAACTTGAGTTTTCTATCGCCAAGCCAAGATTCATCGTATAGAGAGGGCCAATGCATGCTAAATTTGTCAAGTTTCAAACTCTTCCCGTTGGCGTGGTGTGGTAAATTAGGATGGAGGTACCAGCTCAGGAGTCTTCCTCCTCATTTGAACGAGGCTCAAAATTGTGTTGTCTGTGCCAATAGCTCTCATGTTGTGACTAAAACAAAGCTCTCAATATCCCACCTTCCAGCCAAGGCACCGTAAGCTAGACGTCACATCACAACAGAATGCCATTACCGTAGGAATGGATTTGCATGTTATCGTATTCTCCCTTGCTTCCCAGCAGACGTAATGCCAAGACAGCGTGACCTAGCTGATAAGGAGGTTAAATAATAACGCAAGAACCATGGACCAATTGAGACATAGAGCAGGAAACGACAGGAAAAGAGACCAGAGCGTGAGAGTCGAAACAGAAGAAGAAGAAACTATGTGACGTTGTGGACGAAATAGACGCCTCGTGAAATCCAGCAAGTTATTTTTGACGGTAATATAATTACTTTTTATTAACTTTTAGCCCTCCCTTGTGAATAATTGCCCTTTATAAATGTATACGTAAATTAATCTGGCTGTTGTCACTCTCTACATTACCTAACAACGTATAAATAGTGTCTGTGTGTGTGTGTGTGTGTGTGTGTGGTGTGTGTGTGTGTGTGTGTGTGTGTGGTGTGTGTGTGTGTGTGTGTGTGTGTGTGTGTGTGTGTGTGTGGTGTGTGTGTGTGTGTGTGTGTGTGTGTGTGTGTGTGTGTGTGTGTGTGTGTGTGTGTGTGTGTGTTCACACTCATTCAATCAACTTCCTGTCAAGGTTTTTTATATAGTTCATGGTGGAAAATTTAATTCATTGCGTGATAATTTATTCATAACTGATCCGCTTAACGAGAAATATATTTTTAACCACAATCTTATCTCTTCAAAAATTTCCACATCGGCACATTTCCAAATAAGATGATGTAATATTACATCATCCAATTCTTTAGACCAATCATTGTATTCATTAACGGAAATCATATGACTCTTAAATCTTCCGGATGAGAAAGCTATAAAAGCTAGGATCTCCTGAATGAACAAAGAACTCTTTTGTAACTTGTCTTCGCGCATTTGTGTAGTTATTGTACATTTTGCCGTTTTATATTTGCTAAGTCTACACAGTATCCAACAAAAAAATTTTAATAATACTGAATTTTTTTTTCCTTTTCTTGTGGCCTATATCATTGTAACGTTTGCTACCAAATTTCTGATCTGCCAACTAATTAGTTTTTAAGATATTTCAAGTTTTCCGAACTTAGGTGTTGTTTTCGGTTTCATTTTAAAGCCTTTTTTCATTCTTAAAGTGAATTAATTAAAAATATTTTTGAACACAATCAACTCTTTCAGTGTGAAATGGTTATTTTTATTACTAAAATCATTTCTGCTTGAATATGTTTTGAGGTTTTTGAGTTCTCATAATTATTTAATTAAAATTTATTTCAATAACAGTTTTTGTTTTAAAAAATAGTTTATATATAACTATGAAGCTTTTTTCATTAATTTTTTTCTGTTGAGAAAATACCACGGCCAAAACTTTCTTAGGTTGCCATGAGAAACTATATTTGGAACAAATGGAATACTTCTGAAAATGATATATCTAAAGGCAAGCCCTTCACTGTGATACTGCAAAAAGACTTCAGAATACAAGTATTCTGGCGACAAATATTGCACATAAAACTGAATATGTCCATGATGTATCAAACTGTATTATAGTAAACAAATAGTAGTATTATATTATGGTATTTGAGTTCTTGTGAGCGAATTTAAAACGTGTTAAACTTCTTAAATTTAAAACTAAAAAAAAATTAAATATTTTCTACAAACCTGGTAATTTTCAGCTTAAGTTAATATCATTCTTATATTGTACATAAATGATTTGTGTTTCAAAACTTTTGTGAACATATTTTGTTAAGTTTAGGATGAATAACATGTCGTAAAAAACACTCTCAATATTATGCAAAAATGTATTTTGAATTTAAGAAAATTTTTTAAGTCAAAATTAATTGATTTAATATAGAACACATAAGTTGGAAATTAACATGTTAAAAAATTAGAGCTTCACAGGCATCATAGGTTTTTCTTTTATGTCTTTACAAACTTTAAATGCGTTTTTCTCGGAATTTAATTTTGAAGATGTGGGTGTTTTTTAATCACTAAGGATTTTTCTGTTCAAGATAGAGTCTTGAAATTTTTTGTAGATACTTCCAAACGTACATTCTATGAAAGTTAGTATGGATTTAAGTCTGGAATCTCTAGTTATTTTTTCAAAAAATGCTAAAGTCAATATTTTAAAAATTTTGTGTTTTTTCCTAGTTTAGCTAGAAAAACAATTATTAAAAATCAAAAAGGGAACAGATTTTCAGACCCATACTGACTTTTGTTTGCAATAATATAAGAAAAATAAATCACTTGAGCTGACTAAAAAAAATTCAAAAACTGAGCATTTTAAAAAAATTTGGAAAAATTGCAAAATTTCTTAATTTTTTAAAATTGTAACATAATAGCTGATCAAACTGACTTTTTCTTCCAGAATCAACTTAATAATATAATAAAAATATTAAATAAAAATTAGTTTTACTGTTACTGTTACTGTATTCAATTTTTTTTTTTTTTTTTTTTTTTTTTTGAAAAAGGGTACTGTATAGTCTTAACCTAATTAAAATGGGGCTTTAAAATACCAAAACGTTTCCTCGTCCTTTCTATGACCACAACAAGATGAAGCTTACCCAAATAAAATGTTTTAATTCAATATATATATATATATATATATATATATATATATATATATTGACATACAAATAACTCAATAAAAAAGAATATCACGTTTGGAATCAAATATAATTGTAATAAAATTTTATAAGATATTTTCTCAAACTTAAAGCAAGTTTTTCCAAAGAAAGTTATTTATTCCGGGTGGACATCGATATCAGTAGAATACGAAAAGCTCAAAGGCAATGGTCTAAATGGTAAACAGAAACGTATCTGGGACAAGGTTCGAAAGATTTCCCATAGGAGTGTAAATATTCTAGAGATATACTTATGATAGTTAAGTTTCTGGTGTAGAACTCTATCAATATGAAATGTCATTTTCTCGACGTCTGAAATGATGGCATGAACTAAATATGAAACTTTATAGCTTTACTTTTTTTAAAGCATTATTTTTAGTAGAAACACAGAATGACATTTGTAATAAAAATAATACAATAAAAGAAAATGCATGTCGTCATATTTTTCTTTTACGATTATTAGAAGAAAAAGCCTTATAATTTAGAATGAAAATTGTAATGTTATATAATACACAGAAGCAACAAAATGAAAGAATTTCCTAAAATAAAATTTAATATTTTGAAATAATGCTATTATGCTATGTATATATATTTTAACATTGTTAGTCAGATTTTTGTACCCATATTTTAAATTTATTTCCTACCTTTTATCGCTTTTAATCCCAATGAATCGTTTTGTAAAATGAAAAAACTTTTTTACTTTAGAAAGAAAATAGTTAAAAGTTTAAAAATTACTTAGTGTATGAAAATGTTTATTTTATTATTTCTACAAAATAAATCCTTAGTTTATAATTGACGTATGACAAACGCAGAAAAATATATTTTTTATGTGAAACACAATACAATTTCTCGAAATTTTCTAAGATACTTAGCACTTTACTGTAGTAGAAAAACTGTTATTTATATTTTTAATTAAGGGGTTTACTGTTACTATTTTAAAAACTAGTTTTATAAATACAGTAATAAGTATATATTTTCATACTAAATATATTATAAACATATTAAATATATGTATATGAAAGTATATATACATAACAAAGAAAAAAAGTATGTATATTAACTGGAATTTTTTAATTAAAAACTCTGCTTTTTTACGTTCATTTTTTCGGTCATCAAGATTAAAATTATGGGGACGCTTACTGTTAAGTTTTCTAGTTCAAATTTCCGTAGTTAAATATATTAGATTTATGCTTTAACTAAAAAGAAAAAATGTATTATAATCCTCCTCAGCTCATAATCTTCAAAAAGAAAACACAGCTATTGAAGAAAAAAAATCAAACACTGAAAATTTAATCTCATTTCAATTCTTTTAATCGTTAATATTTTAAATATTAGCTTATCTTAAGTTACTTCAATTTATCTTTTTTTTTTCCTTAATTTTTTTCGCGGAAGTCAGTCTTCAGATTTCCGTAAGGCACAAGCTTCTTTTTTCTTGAGCAAACTTTCCTCTACCATATTTACATAATAGAATTCGACGAGGCGAAAGATAAATTTAATGTTTTATTCTAACACCCAGGAGATGAATTTTTTGAGCCATAGGTAAATGTACGTGTGCGTTTTTAATCCTTCACTATGCCAACAGTCAAACAAAAATTAAATTTTAGACATATCATTTAACAGAAAATAGATGCTCAACACCTCTCTCTCTCTCTCTCTTTCCGCAGTTATTTATTAAATAACCTCCTTAAGATAATCGAAATGAGTAATCTATCTCTTGGTGGAATTATAAACACAAATTTAACAAGAAGAATTTTTTTTTTAGAAAATGATACTTTTCTTTCAAGAAAAATTTACTATGATTTTATTTATTATAATAGCCGAAAAATAAATTTTAAGGAAAAAAAGTTTAAAACTATTTTTTCTAAGTTTCAAATTTCTTGAAGTAAAAGAGTTGTTAAGGAGAAGAATTAATATTTGTTTTTAATGCAAAATAAACTACCATAAGATAATTTAAATTTCAGAAGCCGCCCCGACGGTATAGTGGTTAGTGACACTGACTGCTATTCCGTAGGGCCTGTGCTCGAATCCTGGGGAAGGCACAGGTATTTGCAAATGAATAGTGCTTGTGTGGCGTGTGGACGCTAAACATTCATCAAGACTAAAGTCCTCTCAAGAGGTTGGCTAAACGGGAAGGGAAGTGGAAAATCCTTGACCATCCCCCAAGGGGTTCTCCCATAAAGTTGAGGTGGAACCGAGCCAAATCGTAGTATTACCTGCATGGTGCTCAAAGCTGTGGCTAACGGCAGGCGTAAAACTAGCCGCAAGTGCTGTGAATTTCGTTGGCCTCGATCAGGCGGCATTAAAAACAACAACATATTTCAGAAACAATACAAGCTTTTAAATAATGGGCAATGCCATCACATCTTATGGCCACGGTGGCCGAGTGGTCTAGGCATCGGATCATGGCTGGCGTGTCATAAGTTCGATCCTAGTACCACTAAAGACCCGCCGTGTAGGGGCGCGATGCACGTTAAATCTTTTGAGAGCTCAAAAGTCCTCCCATTGGTGTGGTAGTTAGGAGAGTGGGTTGCCAGCTCAGGTGGCGTCCGCGTCACTTGACCATGGTTCAAAATTACGCGGACCGTCGCCAAAAACCCTCGTGTTGCTAATTAGTGCAACGTTAATATTCTCTCACTCACTCAGCCATCGTATCTTCATCGTGCCTTTTTAAACATGCTTCTTCGTAGGACTGGCTTATGCATTCTAAAATACTTAGTCATTTCCACTTATTTATCAATTTCTACAAGCTTCATTTATGACAAAATAAAAATATTATACTGGGCTCAAATACTGGGTGAGATCGAGTCCACATATAATTTCTAAATCAAGATAAGTAAAACAAATGCCAAATTACTTGAATATGATAAAATCATATACTTTAAAACTTTTAAGAATGACCATACAAAAATGTTCAGTGTTTACTTAGCATTGAACAGTTGTCACATTTTTCTCTTAAATCACATGTCACAGTAGTAAAGTACTATTGTTCATATGAATTAAATTTGCAATATTTGCTTACGCCATCAAAACCAAAGGAAAAGCAAATAAATCTAAGACATCCTCATCACATCTATGACAATTAATGTTAATTTTGTTTGACTTTATCCTTTAAAGTAAAATCTGATCAGTTTTAATTAGCTTTCAAATAATCAACTTTTGAGTTTAAGCAATTTTTCTTTTCCAAGGATTGCTAATTTGATTTCGCAGAAACACTCTTCTTCAAAGAAAGATTTGGAAATCAATTTGAGCTTCTTCCCGTGTTTCGGAAAGTACTTTTTTGAATGCAAGTTTTAGCCTCTTAGATGTTTAATTATTTTCACTTTCATTTCCTGTCAGTAACGCTGCTTAGTCTCTAGCAATACATATATATACATATGTATAGTCTTAAAACTGCTACAAAAAAATATATCTTTTCAATGAAAAATTTTGAAATTAGAATTCCAGCAGATTTAATATGTAGAAAATTATATCTGAAATAATAACGAAGTTCGTTAATAAGCATTAAAATGTGAGACGTTATTCACATAACTTTTGAAAAGTTACGAAAAGTGATTACCGCGTGAATACGAGAAACTATGTTTTTTTATATAATTTAATCAACGATAATATATTTTATTTATTGAGATCTTTCTAAATTCTACTAAAATGAAACATTGGGATTTTTCAAAAAAATTTCAGGTATAGCTCTTCAGATTTCCAGTTAATTTTATACGAGAATTTCCTCTTTTTTCCCTTTTACTTCTTGGAATGAAAACAGTCCTACCTTCAGCAAAATGTGACATTTTTCGCATCATTATGTGGCATTTTTTACATCATTATATGACATTTTTTACATGATTATGTGACATTTTATACATCAATATGTGACATTTTTTACTTCATTATGTGACATTTTATACATCATTATGGAATATTTTTTACATCATTTTATGACATTTTATACATCATTATGTGATATTTTTAATAGCATAAATAAATCTTCAAAACTCAGCTACGATATTTTTCAGTTAAATATTCCAGAGCAATATTGTGTTTCTTTCATGTTTCTTACCTGAGTAACATATTTTTTATTTGGAACTTTTGAAGTATTCTTTTAGTAATTCTTACTTTTCTTGATTAAAATGCTTGTTTTCGTTACTCTTTCAGTAATGTAAGTTTAGTTAATTATGGAAAACAATTATATATTGTTAAATCTCTAATTTAGTTAGTGTTTATTTTAACAAAACTTGAGGGACTGTTAAGTAAAGTTACACACAACAAAGCAATACGAGGGTTATTGACAAAAAAGCTTCCCCCACAAGGGGTTTAGAACTACAAACCAGTCTCGCAAGAAGTAACCTCCTTCCAGTCCAGTCTTTATTGAACAAAATCTGCAGTACACAGTAAATTTACATAATATAAGTTAGAGATAAATTAACAAGGTACACAAAAAATTGCATAACACAAATATACAAAGCTAAGAAAAGTGATAAAAAGTACATAAAGGGTAAGAGAAGGGAAAAAAGTAGACATTACTGGAGCATTCTTGCAAATACATCAAAAGTATTTAAAATAACCGATACAAATACATCCTATAGACTCAAAGACCAAAAATGTCAGTAAACATTGACACCTTAACTGCCGATTGAAAAGCTAAGAAATTCACTCCCAGTGCCATCGTTTTTCACACAGGGCACGTTGTTCGCGGTTTATTGGGGGGAAAGAAGAAGCGCGTTTTTGAATCTAAAAATTGTTTACTTTCACTTTAAAAAAAAGAAAAAGATAAAATAATAAAACTAAAATACAAATTTTAATGTCTAGAATTACAATATAATAAAAAAAATTATTACTTACCTGTTGTGCGATATATCCTTAAACATGATGAACACATAAACCAGCACGACATTCAATTCATTGATAGCGTACAAAGATACCCAGTTGTAAGACTTACTCGTACAAAAAAATTAAAAAGCTCCAATTACACATGACAAGAGAAAGTTAGAGCAAATAAATTATAGAAAAAAAGCACACTCAATCGAAAAAACAAGAAACACGGCTTACCTATGAATTCCATCGTTCCTGGAATATGCCCTTTCAAACTTTTCGCCATCTTTTCACCTAAATAAGTAAATTCTTAAAAAGCACTGCCAATGTCATTTTATTGTATTCCAAAGCCAAGGAACTAGTTTTAAACATACTAGTACATGCAAAAGGTCCTCCTTCGAAAGGACGAATATACACGTCCACGCACTAAAGGCTCAGCAGGACGTGTAAACTCGCTCGGGGCACATTAAAAAAAGAAAGTAGCAGGGGAGGAATTTTGAATTAAATTGGGGATATCTTTTGCTATTTTAAAACAGAAAATTAACCGCATGTGAATACTCGCACTGTTAACTAAGGAGCTACGCCATGAAACTGCATTAAGATGTGTGAGAACTGTACTTAGGATTTAAATATTGCGAAGTCACTCTGCTCCCAGTTCCGTAAACCCATTCATTCCACCGCAGAACAGCCACTTATGACCCCATAAGAGGAGCAATCCAATCTCATTTAAGGAATTTGATCTCGTATTTTAGAGACACAATTCTAATATATGACTTTAGTTTACTATGAATCGCGCGCGTGAAGGATTTCTAATGATAGATTGGAACCAAGATGTCTTAAAATTTTGAGATGGGAAGACCAAATGAAAATTATTAGCCAGAGTACATGAGAACGCATAATGATCAGCCTCCCCAACAGAACCACAAAGACAATTGGGAGTAGTTTTTAATTTGATCTTAAATAACAAATAATATTTAAAAAGTCAATTCCTACTTAGGTCAACAAAAAATTTTTATTTTAGTTACTTTTTTTATTAAATAGTTACAATTAATATTAATATGTATATACATATGGCAGAATTACAATATTAAGGGACAGTAAGAAAGCGATTTTCCTTGCAATTTTCCATTTTCCTTTCTATACATGGTGTTGGTTTATTTTTTGTCTCTATTTATTAATTAATTACATTAAATTATTTGAATAAAATAGAAATCACATTTTCAGAAATTAGGCTATCCCAGGCGAGATTCGAACCCACGACCTTTGGATTAGTTCATTGCCCTACAAGGACACAACGAGTGGTTTTCCTTTTTATATAGGGTGTTGGACTATTATTTTTGTTTGTATTTGTTACTATTTATTTATTTTTTAATTTAATTAATGAATTAATATTTGAAAAATCTGTATTAACATCAAGTGCCATCCGCTACAAGTTTTAAAAAATGTATTTAAACTCTAATGGATGAATAGAAAGTATTTTATTACGACTGAAAATTTGAACAAGATATATACAGGGAGAGAGTGAACTAACAGTGGGAGTTGAAAAGACGAGTGGACCATCGTTAGGAAGGGATTGTGTTGCATAATTTGAATGGGGATTGATATCTAAACTGGGTTTGAGTAAGAAGGATCGGACTCGCGTAAGCCAGTATTAGAGTTTGACCACCAACCCTCCAAGTCATCAGTTAATCAGTAGGAGCGAGGGCTATTGGCAATTGAACTCGTTACTTTAAATCATGGTCAAGTGACGAGGACGACACCTGAGGGGATAACTACCTCCTCGAACTTCCACACCACGCCAAAGGGAGGACTTTGAGCCTTGGCAGATTTAACGTGCTTCAACCTCCTCAACTTTGTGAGTCTTCTGTGGCACAAGGGCTTGAACTCGTGACACACAGGACACTACTCCGTGACCATAACCTCTCGGTTGCCCCGCCCACGAACAAAACTCCATTGCATTTTCAAAATATTATTCACATCTAATTTAAGTTAATATTTATAAGCTCGTTAGTACCCATTGGGATTTGATTTTTTCTTATCTTGTTATCTCAAATATAAATAAAAAGGTCTTACGAAATGTTTTATGAAATAAAACCCCCACTCTTCTGATGTAAGCCATCATAAATTAATCCAAATTTAGATAACTAGAATGATTCAGCAGCAACTGGATCATTAAAAAACAAAATTCTAAGTAATCTTTCCGTTCTTTTATGACCGATACCGATTAAAGGGTAAATGGAGTGTATTGACTCCTTTTTATTCGCTGAATTTGATCATCAGAACTCCTAAGAAAACACAATTTGAGGGCACGTTTTAAGAAATCTGTTCTTTTTTTTTCTTTGTCATTTTTGCTATTATTGCTTCTTAATTCCATATCTTCCAAATAGTTAAAAAGCTCAAGGTCCAAAATAAGTCTGGGGGGCTATCAAAAATTATAAAATAAAAAACGTAGCCCTTGATTATTTTAAACGTGTAACAAATTGGGGTATTTTGCTTTACTAAATACTATTAATTAACTTAAGCAAAACAGTTATTGATAAAACTATTGTAAGTAAAATACATACTCTAATATATTTGAAGGTTTAAAATTTCATAAAGTAATCAACAAATGTTGTCTTCTAAAGGCCATTTTTATTTCTTAGTACTATTTATTTTACAAAAATTATTAGTGAGTTTTCTCTCTTAAAACGTCATATAGTAAATATTTTATAAACATTTATAGTTTTTACCAATATTAATTAATAAAAATACTTCATGGGCTCCACAATTATCTATTCTCTTACTTTAAAGAAAAGCTATTGTAAAATTACAACTAGTAGGGAAAGCAAAATATATATAACAGCTCCACCATTATCACTGTTAGCATTATGTGCAACTTTTTGTACATACATTGCACATATTTATCTTCTTTATTAGTACTATGGAATATTCTGACCAAATTAATTCAAACATTTGGTTAATTAATAATTACCACTCATCTAACTTCATTAATTCCCTTACCAGTATAACACAACTTAAATGTTGAGCAACAGCTATTATAATATTTAAAAATACAGGTAGAAGAATTTAAGGCAAAAAAAATTGTTAGAAAACTTACTTCTACTAATTTCTTAATATAATATTTATTTTTATGTTTCCTTAAAAGTAGCCCTGGATCTCTAAAATTATGGATTCTTGAAAGCATGTTTCTTATATTAATTGCATTTTGTTTTAAAAATATTTTATTGTATTTATTGTGTGAGGGGTAAGGCAACAACTCAGGGAACAAAGTCCATAGAAAAGATTACAAAAACATTGAAAACATATTTTTAAAAACATAGATAATATATTTTTACAAATAAATGCCTTGAAATTTATAACTTATTGAATTAATATTTCTCCTTTCTCTTAATTTAACAATTTCTAATGAATTTCTCAGTTACGTTATTAAATATTTCCTAGACTTCCTGAAAAAAATTTCCTTGTTATAAGAAGAAAAAGTAACAAAGAAAGAAACAAGTGCACTGAAATTAAATAAGTAAAATGTTCCAACCTGTTCTTTACGAATGTTTTGAAAATAAAAATTTCAAAAACGTTTTTACCAGACCTTTGACAAATGCTTCTTTGAATCCTGTATAGTACCGAAGAAAGTTGCGTTAAGAACAACATGTGTATTCAGAATCCTACAATAATTGAATTTTCGATCACGAACACCATTGAGAGAAAAATTTTCAAACTTGATATCTCTCCAAGACAGTGAAGTAAGCAACAAAATAAATTTTTCCTGTTATTTCGTGGAGCGTAATATAAAAATTATATATTTTGATTTCTACACTTTAAGGCAAAAAAAAAAGTTGCATCAGGAAGGAATTGTTCAAATACAATAAATTTTCAGATGGTTAGTAAAATGCTTAGTATCCGACTACCCTAAAACTGCGAATTTTGCCTAAAATTGATACATTTTTTATTATTGATTTTATTTTAAGGACCATCTTATTAGCTCTATAAAAATACCAAGTTTATCATTTTCCGTTTACTAGAACAAAAACTACTAGTATTTTAGTAAAAGCAGATGCCATTTCTTTAAGCAAGATGTCATACTTTAAAACGCGTTTTACTCGAAATGTGATTTTATGAACATAATCAAACGGGGTCAGCGATTGCTAAAAAAGTTTTGAAAATAATTAACTGAATTTTTTTCTGTAAGCTCTGCATAATAGTAGAATTGTTTTAACCTTCAGATTTGTCAATCACTGTTTTATTACAAAATTTACAGGCCCTTATGTGAATATAATCACTGTTTGTTTAAGCATTTTTATATAGTAACCGAGATAAAGTGCTCTCAATTTTGTAAAAAACAAAATTTCTCTTATTCTGAAGTTCATTTCAAAATTGAATAATATAGCAACACATTAGATTAAAAAAATTGAAAATTCGTTCATAAACCTTTGGTGCAGAATGGGCCGCGTTTATGCTATTTTTTGTCAATTTTTATCTATTTTTTCCCATTTTATTAATAATAATTTCTATTTCTCTTCTTAATTTTAGCACATTTTTCTTAAAATGCACTAAACAAATCTAAAAATAGCAAAAAAATCCCCGTAAAAATCCCTTTTATTAAAAAAAAAGCTGTCACAACCAGTCGGATACCTTAAAAAAGAGTAAATGAAAACGTTTAAGACCGAAATATGCAATATGTATTCAGAAAAGTGCAGAATAGTTGTATGATTTTGTATTGCGCTTGATCAACATTATTTCTAATACAACATGCCGAGTGCCTTGATTGTGAGTCGTCCTTAAAATGTTGGTCAACGACATTCCTTCCTACTTTCTGGAACCATGGCCCGTAGTTCCTACAGATTACGGGTAAAGGGGGAATTTCTCGACTCATGAGACTCTATTCATTCTCCATTTGAGACAGGTTTGTTGAAAATGTTGGCTACCGCAAGATATTAATATGTTGTAGAAAACCTCTAGATGTGGCATGCAATATTTGGTTGATATTGTTTAGTTACAAAAAACTTAAACTAAGAGTTCAGAAAGAGGACTACCCCTGTTTGCAGGATCTCTTGAAAATATTGTTTGCATTTCAAAAATCTCGAAAGAACACCAAAAGTGATTTAGCATCATACACAATATTGTCCCATATCATGACACCGGGTCTTCTGAGAATGTGATTTTCACAACAAATCGTAAATCTTGGCGCTGACACAGTTACCACCACTCACGGATTCGATTTTTGAATCCTCTGAGACAGATGAGAGTGGCAAAGACCAATCGATAATCGGGCCTTCTAGCAATAGTTAAGCTAATTTATATTTATATTTTAAACAATTATTTCATAAATAATTATTTTCATATTTTTTCGGAAAAAAAGATAATCGAACGTTTTTAGTAAAAAATAGCGTATATGCCCCTTTAATTGATTTTTATCCTAAATATTTTAGCCTTATTAAAACAAACAGTAACTCATTAGTTACAGATTACCTAATGTAACTCTGAATATTATAAATATAAATTAAGTAAAATTATTTTTTGTATAAGAGAGAACCCTTTTATTTTAGTATTTTTAAAGAGTACCTTTTTGGAATTCTAGTCTGCGTATTTCTTTTCATAAAATTATTATTCTAAATTATTTATAACAAGTAGTATAAAAAAAATTTTAACTAATTCCTACTTAGGTCAACAATAAAAATTTTACTTTAGTTATTTTTTATTAAATAATTACAATAAATATAAATATGTGTATATATATATATATATATATATATATATATAATCAAAATTTCTCTACAAGAGAGAGATGAATTAACATGATTAATACTTAAAAGAATAGCGCAATTGCTAGAACTGTTATTAAAAAATGCAATAGCAAATTTAATATGGTTAAAAAGTTTTTAATGTTAATTTAAAAGATGTTTTGACACTTAATATTGTGGTTCTGTCATATATATATATATATATATATATATATTGTTTTGACACTTAATATTGTGATTCTGTCATATATATATATATATATATATATATATATATATATAGCAGTAAATAATTCAAAAGAAGACTAATAAATCCCAAGCATCCTAAGATCAGACCGGAAGAACCAAGAACATGGAACCATGACAAACCAAAAAGAAATGTATCTAGAGGGGAAAACTATTATGATTTCTCGAGCTGTCACTGGTTTAGGACAGTGAAACAGGATTAAACATTGTTTGTGAGATCTCAACCTTCTCCTGCAGCAGAAATTGTTTCTACATAATAGCTTCCAGTATAAACTAAGGCAAAAGCCTAAAACCCACGTGGGTGAATATAACAGCAATAGAATAGAAATTGCAATATTAAATTACCATAGGAATCCGGAAGAAATAGACAAATATAAATATGTATAAACAAAAATATTTGCAAGAGAGGTTAATAATGAATATAACCATAATTAACAATAATGTAAATGAGCAAAGAAACTCTAATCTTACCCGATGTATACAGATTCCACAAATGTACTGACTCACTGCATCAAAAAAACACAGCAATACTAAGAATAAAGGCGCCATCTATGTATATTTTAGTAACTAAACTTAATATAAGCATATATTAAGAATATTATATACTATAGACTAAATATATTAAGAAATATAACAATAAAATTATATACTATAAAATAAATAGAAATGAATACTTAAAATAAAGATAATTAAATAGCTATAACTTTGATGACATATATTTATAAATAAAATTAGCTGGATAGTTATAGTCTAGGCAACTTTGAAAGAATTTTTTATAATTATTAATTCTCAATACTTCTTCAGATACTAAATCATTATTTCTTTTTATATAGTTTAGAATGATATTTCTAAAAATTGAAATGTGAAGGGTACTATTCCAATATGGCATTTTTATAACATTAAAATCAAAAGAGTCTCTTTTATCAAAAATATTACTTTTTAGCATATTATTTTCAACTTTTAATTCTAGATCAAGGAAATTTGCTGACTCTATATTGCAATTGGTTTTTAATAGTTTCAGGTAGGTTGGATAATAATCAAATATAGGAGTAAAGTCAACTTTATTACTGAAAATAATTAGATCATCGATGTATCTAAAAAAGTAACAAGAGTCTGTATCAATTTTTTCATTCTCGTAATAGTGTAAATATATATTAGCCAGACTATTACTAGCTGGGCCACCCTGTGGCAGACCTTTAATTTGTTGATAATATGAGTCATTATGAAATATGTAATTTTCTTTCAAAACAAATTGTATAATAATATTATATTTATCATAGTTTATCAATTTATTTAATGAATATTTAATATAAACATTTCTAAGTACTTTAATCATATCCTCTATATCAATAGAGTTGAATAAGTCTTCAAAATCAAAGCTATGCAAAGATTTAACACTCTTACCTTGCATATTCTTAACAATATCTTTACTATTCTTTACAATAATGGAGTTTGAGATATTGTCTAGGGTGTGTTGTATAACTTTTTGCAACACCTTGCCTGGTTGTGTAATATAGGTATTAAAACCATTAGTAATAGTTCTGAATTTAATTGGACACTTATGAAATTTTGGTGTTAGAAAAATATAAGGAAATTTGATATTCTTTCTATATAAATCTAGTTTTTTATAAAAAGCTGAAATACACGGTTACTGATTTCTCTATATTGCTGCTATTAGATTTAATAAACGCATTATTGTTTTGAAACTGTTTGTTAAGTATAAAGTTATAAAACCATTTGCAAATGATTGCATAGTTGCCCTGAACTTTATCTACATATACAATAATGAAATCTTTTTGAAGATTTGAAATTTGTTGATTTATATCTTTATAAGAAATATTTTTATCAGTTTTATAGTTAAGATTAAGTAACTCACTCAAAACTTTGCATTTAAACTCATTGAATGCTTCGAAAGGAAAGTTGTATTTAATTGCTATTTTTGTAATGAAGTTATTAATTCTTTAGAAATTTGTGCTTTAATAGCTTTATTATTATTAGAACGCATAATTCTAAAGCCAGTACCCTTAACCATTAATTCTCTGAGAGTTTTATCTTTAATAATATTTAAATTACCAGATATGACATGTTTATGATATTCATCAATGAAATCTACATAATTATGACAATTACATACAATATTATTATGTTGCAAATTAATAGAATTGTAGTTAAAGGTGGATCTACCAATTTTCTTATTATATTTAAATGCCATTTTAATATATTTGTGTGTGTGTGTGTGTGTTTGACAGAATCACAATATTAAGTGTCAAAACACCTTTTAAATTAACATTAAAAACTTTTTAACCCTATTAAATTTGCTATTGCATTTTTTAATAACAGTTGAAGATAATAGGTAAGAATTTATTTTAAAACCAGGGTGTAAAAGGAATACTGACGTCTAAATATCATATGATTATTCAGGTTAAGTTAATACTTCATCACACAAATTTAACAAAAGCTGTTTTATCTAATGGTTCTACCATCTAGGGGAACAATATCTCATCCACGACAGATTTTTTTAAAAATGTATTTGAACTTGAGTGGATGAATAAAAGGTATTTTATTAAGAATTGAAAATTTGTGAACAAGATATATAAATATATATAGGGAGAGTGTGAACTATAATAGTAGGAATTGAATAAAACAATATTTTAATTAATATTAATATCTCATAATTTTTATTATTAAAAAATTTGTTAATTATTGTTCAGATCACGACTATATTTTCCATTTTTCTTATATATACAATTTTAATAAGTTCAATATTATTGACCCATTTTAAGACTTGATTTATATTTATTTTTAGAGTGTAAGTTCATGTGTGTTCGTATGCGTCAGTGTATATCTGTGTGACAACCGACAACTACAAATGGGTACCAAAATCATCAGAAAATTATTCAGATTTACAGTACTGGACCTAGACAATCCAAATTAGAAAAAATTCTCAGTTGATTAACTACGTAGATTAGAAATATTTATCCGTGTTTTTTACATCCCATATCAACAACCAATAAAAAAATTGCTTTCAAATGATGAAAAGGCATCATTATTTAATTATTGATCAAAGGAGGAGAATAACACAGTCTAATAAAACCAGATTCCAATTATATTCCCAAGGTAATCATTTTAGAGTCTTGAGGTAAACTAATGAAGTTTTTAATTCTTAATGTGTCCAAAGAGCTGTGCACAAAAGAAAAATATTTTTTGGATAAATTCCTTGTGCTGGAACTAGACCTTTAGCCTAAGTGTATGATTACATTAAAACAGTGAACTATTTGATATTGTCAGACAATGAAGTATTGCATATTTTATTTTTATTTTTGAAGAACAAAAAGCAAATTACCGCACTGCAATTTCGAGATTATAACTGCTTTTTTTATCCAGTTCAAATTGCACAAAATTAGTTTCTTGAACACGAAATAAATGTCTCACATCCCATATGGCCAGCAGATCTGCCAGATCACGAACACATAACGAATTTGGCTTCCTTGAAGGTCCAATTAATTATGGAATGTCCAAGTTTGATGTGGGAGTAATCCTAAATTCTATTGATTGCATGTCTACCAAAAAAGTTGTTTTTAAAAGAAGAGGTGGTATAATTAATGAGTAAATTAATGAGTAATGGTATATTAATGAGTAAAAAATGCATTCTGTCTTTTTAGTGAGGTGTACTTACATTACAATTCACATCTAATAAAATATTTATACTTATTATGCAGAGAAGTAATATTTATACACATTATACTTGTTTATGTATGTTTATATGTGATAAAATATATTCAGCTCAAAGTTTTATACCTAATTTATCCTCATATTTGAATTGGATGTATTAAGCAACTAAAAAAAAATTTTTGACTTTGTCATTGAAAAAGGGAAAGAAACATTTAATGTAAAATTTACAATAATGGAAACATTAATTGCACTAGGAATAATTTTTAATTATTTATCACGGAGAACTACAATAGTAGGAATCTTATATTACAATTTTACCTCATCTATATACCTAGAAGTACAAGCAAATGCTTAATTTTTTCCTAAACTTAATGTTTACCCTAATAATTAATGAGTTGAACAAATAATTATATATATAATTTTATTATAAATAAATTTTTAATCATTATTATAAATAAATTATTATTAAATCATTATTATAAATAAATTATTATTAAATCATTATTATAAATAAATTATTATTAAATCATTATTATAAATAAATTATTATTAAATCATTATTATAAATAAATTATTGTAATAAATAAATAATTATAATAAATAAATAATTATAATAAATTTTTAAGGATTTATTTGCAGATTTAAAAAGATCTAATGTAAAAATATCTCCTAGATCAACTTGAGACAATTAAAAAGAAGATAATAAAAAACAAAAAGTAAAAAAAAAAAAAAAAAAAAAAAAAAAAAAAAAATATATAAGTATAAAAAAAAAATAAAAAAAAAAAAAAAAAATTTCCAAAGTAAACAAAATTTTTTGAGCAATAATATGTAACATTCTTTGGTAGTCAGAATTAACTTTACGTGTATTTCCTAAACGGCATCTCAAAAGCCTTCAAAAATCAATAATTTAAGTATGAAAATGATAAGAAAAAATAATAATAAGTGATAAAAATAGTAGTGGTTAATAAATGGGGAAAATAACAATAATCTGGAAAACTCGTTAAAAACTTTTCCTGACATCGTTTCCATTGATTCAGATTATACTCGTGTCAAAAAAACAACCACAATTTTTTTTATTTTGTTCTGTAAATATTTCTATTTGTAAAGGTGAAGTTGTTTAATAATTTAACATAAATTATTGCCATAAGCGTAGCTTAAAAAAGTTTCACCAAAAATTTGACACTTTTATCAGGTTTACAACACGAAGCCTTCAATTACTTTATCAGTCTTCTAGTTCTTCTATGGACTGAATGTTTCCAGCAAGAAAAATGTTAATCGCTATTTCAATAAAATTTATTTTCTAAATTCACATATGGAGTAATTAGAAATTTGAAATAAAAGAAATAAATTGAGATTCAAATTTTTCTGAGTGATTTTTAAAATATTAAATAAGTAGCAACTTTATTAATGTGAGATTAGTGTAGGAGACTTGTAATTAATAACTGTAAAACAAAAGATTAAAAAAACAGAGATTTTTAAATGTTATACTATTATTTAATAGGACACAGTATGATTCAAATGACAAAAATCGGCCAAAAATTCAAATGAAACTTTTTCAGCCTAAATTATTTTTTGTACACTTTTCTATAATTTCACAAAATGTAAAAGCTCTAACTTAAAAAAAGATTCAGAGTTATGATACCCTTTATGTGCCTTTCTATATATACATCCCAATGGCAAATGAAAGTTTTAAAATGATTTACATTCAAGAGCCAAAACATTATGACCACCTGTCAATGACGAGTTGGCCCACCTTTGGCGCGCAACACAGCTTCAGCCCACCTTGGCATGGATGCCACAAGTCCTTGGTAGATGTCCGGAGACAGATTATACCAGATGTTTAAGCAACGGTCGCGCAAATCCGAGATATTGCGAATTAGTGGTCTTTGAACTCTGAGCTGCCGTCCCATGACATCCCAAATGTGTTCTATCGGATTGAGATCCGGTGAGTTAGGTGGCCAGTACATTAACGGGAATTCAGCATCATGTTCCTGGAACCACTCCAACACAATTTTAGCCTTATGACACGGGTCATTGTCCTGTCCTTACAGAGGCCATGTAAGGGTGCAACTGGTCTGCAATGATGTTCAGATACCCTGTAGCATTCATATGGTCTGCTCTACCACAACCACGGGTCCTAGAGATGCCTAAGAGAACGTACCCCAAAGCATAATACCACCACCACCGGCCTGTGTATGACCTACTGTACATTGAGAAAGCAACTGTTTGCCTGGAAGACGGCGTATCTTGACATGGCCATCGTCGTGATGAATGACAAACCGTGATTCATTTGACCAGGATCTCTCCCACTGATCCATGGACCAGTCGCGATGTCCCTGGGCCCAGCGCAGGCGCAATTGACAATGACGTTTGGTCAGCAAAGTCACAAGAGTGGAACGTTTGCTGCGTAGCCCCATATCCAACAGTGTCCGCTGAACAGTGTGCTCCGATACTATTCTACTTGGCCCTGCATTGTATTGGGCTGTCAGCTGAGCCACTGTCTGGCTCCGGTTTTGCTTCACCATGCGAGACAGTCTCCGACGACCTTTTTCATTGATAGATTGTGAACGCTCAACGCCATGTCGTCTACTGCTGGTTTCACCGTCATTCACCCACTTTGTATAAGAACTAACAACTGCAGATCACGAACAACCCACGAGTCGTGCAGTTTCGGAAATTCTTGTTCCGAGCCTTCGAGCCATTACAATCTGCCCTCTATCAAAGTCACTTAGATCCGCAGCCTTTCCCATTACACACATAAATAAATGAAAGAATGATTCTTCAGACTCTCCAGCAGCAGTTAAATACCACTTCTGCCTGATCACTTGCCTTCCACGTCATCCAGGTGAGTTCATTGCAAAGTGTAGGGGTGGTCATAATGTTTTGACTCTTGAGTGTATCTCAGATAGAAAAAATAACTAGTTTATCTTTATTTAAAATTCTAAGGCTTTTTTTTTCTATTGTGCCAAATGATTTGAAATTTTTTCTACCTATTGTTATTTGTACATGTAACGAAAGTTGGTATACATTTTTTAATCAAAGCAAGACTAAAAAAATAGTTCAGTTTAAAATTTGTAAATTTTAAAGAATTTTTCTGTAAGCATTCATAAAAAAATGTATTTATCGAATATCCCATGTTATCAGAAAATCCATACCACTTTTTGGTATACATAGTTTGATGTACTTGTTGCCCAAATTTCATGTGTGTACATTAATTAGTTTAGGTAGAGTATTATTTCGAAATTCTTAAATTTTTCCTTGAAAATTAAATGGTTAACTTTTTGTTGCATTTTGAGTGGAAAAGCTGTTTTTTTTTACGTAATACGTGTGCATAGCTTATAAGGTTTCAGAATTGCCGTCTGGGTGGCTTAGTTGGTTAGTCGCTGGCCTTCTGCTCCCAAGGTTGCGGGTTCGACCTTGGCCCAAGTGGTTGGATTTTCAAGATGCAGAAGATTGTATGTCGTATGATGCCTTTTACATGTCCTATGATTGTACGGCATGTAAAAATCCCTAGAGTGTCTGTTTGGCTTGGGTGCTCTCGGAAAAATTAAATTCTAGTACAGATTCGCATCGTCAGAGCTCATGTGCCTCTCTCTAGGGAGGAAAAAGGGCATCAAAATTACATGCGGTGTTTGGCATCCACCTATATGGTGCCGCACTAAAAATAGATACCAGCTTCTAGGAATGTACTAAGTCTGCAATGGTAGAACACCAATCCGCAGCCCAGTAAATTATGAAAATTGTAAAATGATTCTTAGGTCTATGAGCAAAAAATTTGTAAAATCATTTAATCAAAGATTTTCTTATAAATCGTACCATGTCCCCTTAAAAAGTACTATTGAGAATTCTCATAAAAACTATCAAAAATTCTAAGGTCTAGTGCCAAATGATTGAAATTTTCTACCTATTGTTATTGTACATGTAACGAAAGTTGGTATACATTTTTTAATCAAGCAAGACTAAAAAAAAATAGTTCAGTTTAAAATTTGTAAATTTTTAAGAATTTTTCTGTAAGCATTCATAAAAAATGTATTTTATCGAATATCCCATGTTATCAGAAATTCCATACCAATTTTTGTATACATAGTTTGATGCACTTGTTGCCCAAATTCATGTGTGTACATTAATAGTTTAGGTAGAGTATTATTTCGAAATTCTTAAATTTTCCTTGAAATTAAATGGTTAACTTTTTGTTGCATTTTGAGTGAAAAGCTGTTTTTTTTACGTAATACGTGTGCATAGCTTATAAGGTTTCAGAATTGCCGTCTGGTGGCTTAGTTGGTTAGTCGCTGGCCTTCTGCTCCCAAGGTTACGGATCGACCTTGGCCCAAGGGTGGATTTCCAAGTGCAGAAGATTGTATGTCGTATGATGCCTTTTACATGTCCTATGATTGTACGGCATGTAAATCCCAGAGTGCTGTTGGCTTGGTGCTCTCGGAAAAATTAAATTCTAGTACAGATTCGCATCGTCAGAGCTCATGTGCCTCCCTCTAGGGAGGAAAAAGGCATCAAAATTACATGCGGTGTTGGCATCCACCTATAGGTGCCGCACTAAAAATAGATACCAGCTTCTAGGAATGTACTAAGTCTGCAATGGTAGAACACCAATCCGCAGCCCATTAGAAATTTAAAAAAGGTTATGAGAAAAAATTGTAAAAATCATTTAATCAAAGATTTTCTTATAAATCGTACCATGTCCCCTTAAAAAGTAGCTATTTGAGAATTCTTCATAAAACTATCAAAAAGGCAGCTACAGATTAATATTTAGTATTTCAATAGAATTTAAACCAGATTAATGATTTGATTTAAAAAGAGCTTTCATAACATTCGAGGTCCTGCGGAAGTTTCATTCTTCGAAACTGACCAAATGCTAACGATCCTTTTCTTCAAATGAGAGAGAGAGAGACGTCAAAATCCTAAATCCAACTCGAAACTTTTAGGAAAAGGCATCAAAGGATAGAGTTTCTAAGTGAATGAAATAGTGTGGAGCACTTGCTATGATTGAAGAGCTTCTTTTATCTTTTAAATCGATCCTATTTTTATTCGGAAAAGAATATATATAGTTCTAACATCTTAAGTGAAATAAAATACAGAAGAATACTTAGTTTTTGGAGTAAACTGTTTTTAAATATTGTTTCAGTTTAACATTAATATATATATATATATATACTCTCTGTTTTAGCTAACTAATCAATCAATAGAAGTAAACAATTCAGTTTAATATTTATTTATTGATTAGAGCTTCTTGCATCAAATAATAGTCGAAATTATAAATCAATGAGAATATTAAAATAAAATGTGTATCACTCAAGTATACACTAATTAGAATACTGCCATATAGATTTTGAAAAAAAAATTTAATTAAACCAAAAATCTAAATCCAAAATATAAAAATATTGTTCATTTTGCATATTTAAAATGTTATCATATTGGGGCTGCACTTTTCTCATAAAAAGTATTCCACTCTTCAGTAAACTTCTCTCATTTCCTGAAACTATATTTGAAATATTACTAAAATCTTACAATTTATCTCATTTTCTATGCAATTTCTGAAAACATGTTCAAAATACAAAACTTTAGGTATTGATTGCACAATATTTTAATGAATAATGGAGAGAACCTTAAGGAAAATATAAAAAAAATATTTCATCATTCATAAAAAATTGAACTACTAAAAATACTTTGAAAATGTAAAATTCAACAGATATATATAGTTGAAGTAAACTTTTCAAAGTTTCTACTCAAAAATAGTAATGGTCGTGTAAGGAGGCCTAGTACAATTTATTCATTGTTTGGCCTAAAGGGCAACTTTTCAATCGAAGGATTCTGATAAAGTGTTGAATTAGCCTTAAGGCTTATAATACATGATAGCTATCATAAAAATACTAGTAAACTTTTATTTTGTAAAATGATTATTTTGAAAAATTGGCTTTTTTTTTTACTTTAGAACATTTTATCCAGACATGTTGTCTAGTTATAAAGGAATGAAAAGTATTGTTTGCTTGATAGTTATCTTTTTTAAAATCATAAACTTCCATTTTAACTTAACGAGATCATTAATATTATGCACAGGACTTTCAGAATTATCTAGCTTCAGTGGATAGTTACCATAGAAAGAACTATAATTATTTGATGAAGTAATGTTATTCATGTTCAGAATTTATAAATAACTGCAGATATATCATTTAAAGAAGTGTTGTGAGTGACTTCTATTTGAAGTCGCTACTTCACCGTCCTGCCTACCTAAGGGTGTGGGGGAGGGGAAACAAAGCATCACCAGAAACTACCATAATAATTATTATTTTATTATATCCAAGCACACTAATCAACCACAAGTGGAACTACAAGAGGAGACCCTAGGAGTGATATAAAGAAAGCAATCTACTCTAAGTAAACAAGGGCAAGTGTAATCTGTCTAATTTAATCTAATCTAATCTATCTTAGATTATTAATTCTCAATCTACTAATTTATTATAGTGGCAAACTCCGTTCTTAATTCAAGTTGTGATAATGAATGAAATTTCACCTACGTATTGCCACAACAGTTTCTTTGCTCCTTCTATCTTACAATTACTAAATCTTGACTTTATATAATCAAACTAATCTCCATATCAAGGTTTCTTCTTGAGGGATGGCTGTGAATGAACGTGAATGCTAGCCCCAAAGTTTCCCCAAGAGGATTAATAAGAAGGTCGCGTACAGATCATCACAGTGTGGTTACCTATTCTAGAAATAAATCAAGAAAGAACTTACTTATAATAATCTTTTTTTAAGATAAGAATTGTCTTAACGTTTAATAAATATGAAAAAGTACTGATTAGAGCCAGATACTCAGAGTATAGTTCTAAAAATTTAGAACTCCATCTTCAAAGTGATAAAAAAGAAGTAGAATAAATATTATTGAATCAAAAATTCCCTCCAATTCCCTTTAATCTGTTAAATATAGATCTCCTTCGTGCTGACTAGATGTGATGTTGAGAGTGAAATGCGAGCTCAGGTGTTATTCTCACAAATATACCATAATTCAAAATTGAGGTAGAAAGTCATCAATTGCTCCCGAACTTCTTTCAGTACTACATTAATTCAAATAGAGTAGTGCTTTCGAGTGTAGCCCCCACCATAGAATATCACAGGAAAAATGGTGTCTGTTATTATTTAAATCAAAGTACCGTAAAATCCGGCGTATAGCGCGCACTTTAAGCACACAAAATAAGATCGAAATTGACGGGTGTAAAAATGATAGTCTTAAAAATAAAAGAAGAGAGGAGCATAAAAAGAAAATTAGACCTATATATATCGAAATACTGTTTATTTTAAAGATACGTATTATTTTTTGAACTTAAAGAGTTGCAATTCTCGAAGAGTACTATTTTTCGAATAGCCGGAGATAATACCTTGAATAAATGACTTAAAAACATACGCACATTTCAGGTCTTTTCGTAAAAAAGGGGTGCAAACTCAAAACTAAAAATTGCAACTTGAAAGTATAGGAGCGCATTATATGCCGAATATTACGTTAGGTCTCGAAGCCATCACAGGGCATGATGCAAAAATTTAGCGACGCAGGTACCAGAAAAAAAGCGTCATTTTCTTTATCTGACTTTGGTTTTTAAGTTATAACGAGATACATGTTCACTTCTTAATATGATGTCAAATCAAACAACAAACTAATCAAGTGCAATATGTAGAAATAAGTACCTACAAATATATAGGTATGGCATTTTTTGTGTAAATGAAAAAATAATTCATATATATTTACGCATAAAGGCAATTTATTAACAACTAAAATCTATGCTTTCTAGCAAACTCTCATTAAGCACTTTAATTAACTCTACAATGATGCTAAAAATATTTTTTAAATCTATAACATGAGCCTAATTTAAGCAAATTGTGTTTTATAGTTTCCTTTCCATAAAATTATGCATTTGAGAGTTACAATACCATGGGTTCGTCTCCTGTTGCCAAGAAAAGATCCAACGTATAGAGGGGGCTGGTGCATGATAAAACCGTTGAGTTCAAATTTCATCCCATTGGCGTGGTGTGGTAGTTTGGAGAGAGGGTTCCATCTTATGTGTCGTCTTCGTCATTTAACTGACCCTTAAAATTACGAAGTCTGTCGCCAATAGCCCTCGTCTTGCCTTATAATACGACGTTAAAAAACTATCTTTCTCATTCTCATTCTTATCATTTGAGAGAGATTTACATTAATGCCGCACCGCTGGCTAAAGATGACGGACCTCGTAATTGTAATTTTGAACCATGGTCAAGTGACGAGATTGACATCTGAGCCACTCTCCATATCATTTGTGAGTCACAAGTAATAAATAATTGGATTAAAATTATATAAATTGGATTAAATTATCTATGAATAACGTTTATAAGATAAATCGATTAAATATGTTATCAGTTTTCTTTAAAAAGAGGTTTAACCTATATACAAATATAAAACTTTTATTCAGTTCATTTTTATTTAAGGAACATATATCAGCTCTCTTTTATATAATCAATGAAATTGATTTTTGACCTGATTTTCCTTCTTTTACCAAAATTATTTAACCAGATTATTTTTACAGCATACGTGGTTAATTTGATGGAAATGATTATACTTAGAAATCAAAGTAACTTGTATGCTTGATAAGACCTTAATCGAAATCTGATCCACGAAATTGGTCAAATAAATTCTTCATAAGGCTGTAAAAAGGATAAGAAAATAAAGGCTGTTCTGTGAAAATTGAAAAAGGAATCGATTCAATAGAGCTTTCTAAGAAAGGAAGAATTTGATAAAGAAGATTTTTTTATATTAATAAAGTGATGTTGTCTCCTTTTATTGCTTAATTTTTTTTATTTATTTCACAGTTTTATTTATTTTATTTACAGCTTTTCTTTGTCATTATTTATATTTTCATATTTTTATTTTGTGCCTTCATTTATTTTTTAAACAATGATTTTTAAGAATGATTTTAAAATCATTTAATTTCTTTCTGAATCAAATGCGTACAGAATACACATCAAACAATTATTAAAAATAAAAATAAAACGTCGAAAATTTCCGTAGATGGAAAATGAATGAGGACGATTCTTATTCATCAAACAAAAGAAATACGTATATAATTATACAAAAAAGGTGAATAAAGATTAATTGCAAAAAGAAATTCTGTAGCAATTTTTCTCTTTATTTTTAAAAACATAGTCACAAAAAAGCAACTGAACAATTTATATTAAGAATTTGCATGAATTATGCTGTATTTCTTATACCGAACATTTCTATTTGCCTATTTTTATCTAATATACGAAGAGATACCCCCCCCCCAAAAAGGAATTTAAATTTATTTTTTTATTTTGCAATTATTATTGAACTCTAAATTAGTCCTCTTCAAAGTATTGTTTATGTACATTGATGCACTTTCCCAACACTTTTGCTGCAGATCAAAAAAGCTCTTTAACTTCTGAGACAGGATACTGTTCCAAGCCGTTAGTGTGTTTTCTTTGACTTCATCCACATCCCTGAATCGCTTTACATTGAGACTTCTCTTCATCCATGGAAAAAAAATCTAAATTAACCAGATGGGTAAATAGAGGGAATGAGGCACAAGCACCATGTTGTTGTTTGTCGAAAACTGTCGAGCCATCAAAGATGTGTGGGCTTGAGCATTGTCGTGAATGTTCTCCAAGACATGTTCGTTCCTCTGAAATTTGGTCAAGGGCCTTTCAACCTTCTTCATCAATTTTACATTTGAATTTGGCAATTTGGCAATATTTTCATAATTTCTTCCTGTCGAAGGAAGCATAGGGCGTGGCATTTCTTCAGCTGACATGTTAACAGATTTGAAAAGGAAAAACCATTCGTAGAGCTATGATTTTCGCCATTAAAGGCTTGTCGAAGCATCCCAGTGGTCTTGGCTGCAGTTTTCGAAAAAAAAAATTTCACACACCTTCTTTGGTTTTGGGATCGGTTATCTCACTAATCGCCAAAGGGTTGAATCAGGAACGCTCACAACAAAGCACCGCAAGCAATCCACTGATCTCAGACAGACGCAAGCTCACTAATGATCGCGAAAAAACCACAAATATTCTCTACCTAAGAGCACAACTCATAACTACAAAGCATGCCCGCGCAACAGTTCGATTCCGGTTATTTTTGAGTCCCCCCCCCTCGTAAAGATTTACTAATCATAGCCAATATACCTCGTAGATTGGAATCATTTTCAGATGAGAGCTGAGCACGGAGGCACTCCATACTCCACATCTATGCCAACCTGATAATTTTGAATCCTTACACGTGTCCCTTTACATTACGTTCTTTTGATGGACAAGAACTAAAGCCGTTACGAGAGTCGAATACTTTGTCAACCACGTTAACGTTCTTTTGCAAAGCTTTTAATATTTTAATGTGTATTAGGTTTACACTAGAATCTAAGACTTCTGCTAATACTTTGTAAATACATATTTAGTTTGGCCACAATAATATATATAAAATTATTAAATATAATTTGAGACATTTTTCCTTTCAATATTTCTTATTCTTATCTCTTTTTAAATGCATTTAAAGATAAATAAATCACCTTGCACCTTTCCATTGAAAACCGATTGACCCAATCCGTTCGTGATTCCATAAAACATGTTGTTAAAAATTATGTAACTTACTATATTAAATTTTCTTTTGACAAACACCCCATTTGTGCATCCTTTATTGTTTTTCTGTTGATATAATTATCTAAATGAATTGAGTAGAAACTATATCTACATAAAACCTAATGAAACACTTCAAATCCATGGTAATGAATTGATTGATTGTTTGTCAGCATCACACTCAGAAATAATACGAGGGTTACATGGCAACATATTTCGTTATTTTGAACCGCATTCGAGGGACGAAGATGACACCCTGACCTGGCACCTCCCTTTCCAGACTTCCACATACTAACACGAAGACTTTAAGTAGTCAGATTGAATGTGCATCAACCCCTATACATGTTGCTTTTTTTTAATGGTACCAACACTCGAGTCAAAGATTCGACAAAAGCAATACCCAACATGAGTTCGTGACTAAGACTTCTCGGTAACTGTGGCTCTTCCTTGTTTGGAAAAGAGAATCTACTAAGTAAGAAAAAAATGGAAAACTACTTATTAATGGAGATATATTTATAACAAGTAACAATTTGAAAAATTTATTTATATTTATTTATTAGAATTTTGGACTTTCAGATCAAATAAGCTCTGTGTTATATACAGTTCTCCAAAGTTAAAAAAACAAGGCGTGATTTAGAGCCAACGTTAGAAACAATGTAGTGTTAAACTTAAGAAAAGATTAAATCATATAATCCTTATAAATTTATTGTGACCTTAATTAATAATTTATATATTAAAAGTAATAAAATAAAAATTTCATTTTTTGGAACAAATTGTAACTCTAAAAGTGTTTTTTCTTTACAAAATTTTTTAATTTAATATAGAGTATCTCTTTCCTTAGTCATAAGGCGACATCCACCTTAAATTTATAAGGTTAAATTGTCAAACACATTAAACGTTATGGTATACCATACACGCTGCAACCTTGTGTCAGCTAATATAAGCTTCTAAAGGGGAAGATTTAGGGTTGCAACACTGCTTTCCCAAGATAATTTCAAAGGTGCCCTATAGGATTGTAGTCATTTGGATGAGAAGGTTACTCTATTGGCATGATGCCCTGACTAAGGAAGTATTTATTTATTAAACGTCTTCACATGAAAGTGACTCGAAGCTTCACAAGGGAACAATTTTCTATGTATTTTAGTGAAACAAACTCGATAGTAAAGGTGTATGTACCACGCACAAGCGTGCTCAAACAGATTTGTGATAGCTTCATTCCTAACAACGTGGTATTCATTTAAATAGAGCTGGTATGGATGCAACTGCGTCCAAAACAGATTAGCAAGCTGTAATAAAGTTTTTAACACTGGAATGTTGTAAGCCAAAAAAGGCCTGAGATTACAACATTTGTAGCTCTATCGGGATGATGATGTCAACTTTGTGCATTGGATATACCCTGGTGTCACCACTTCCACCCGGAAGTCCGTCAGCATGCAATGGAAACATCCCGACTCACATAGACCCTGGAAATGCAAAACTCGGCAGTCAGCCGGAAAAAGGATGTTGATGGCCTAAAGGGGATCTACAATTTCACTCCGACGATGGCGTAAAGGCTGCAATTCTGAACAAGTTCTATGATCAACCGACATCGTTCTTCGCGGACGGAATTCGTAACCTACTTAAGCAACGAGCCAACCTTCTTAAGCATCTCTTTTAACAAACTTTGTATGCATTTCACTCATTAAATATTGTTATTCTATCTATGTATCCGTCTCATTTTTTACCCAACGCATCTCATGGATACACACCTCGAATCACTTTCATTAAAACACCCCTTATGTACAATCATAGTCTGATTAGGTTTATGATTACCGTCAATTAAAATGAAATTACCCCTCAAAAGCAACAGCTTAGGATCAAATATATTGATGATGGGATATCTTTGACCATATCCAATACCTCCACTGAACATATATGTTTGCATGGCCCCAAGAGTTTTTGCCCCTGCCATGATTCTCCTCCTCCTCTACAAGTGTGCCTTTAAACAATGTTGAATTTATGATGACTGATTCATTGCTCCATCCGGATTGGAATACAATGAAAATCTCTTTCTTAAGTGAATTTAGACTATTCGCGTAAAAAGTACAGACAGTCATTCACCCTTTTTCTATCCACGTTCTCTGTAGCCTGATTGGATCTGGCCCTTCTTTGTATTTGGTTCGATGGGACATATCGAATTGCTCTCCATGCATACAAACCTTCGGTGTGAAGACGTCTTCGAAATGTAGTAGCCGAAATACTTCTTCCAATTACCACAAAATCTACCATAATGAGGAGGTGCAATAAGGTGTATGATTCGTCGCTCAGAAACTATTAGAAAACGATCATGTAGAGCTGTAACATGAGGCTTATCTGAAATAGACCAACATGAAACTGTGTTTTTAAATTCGAATGGATTCCAAATTTGTTGGATCATACTGCGAGATATATTAAGCAATCTATCGCTATCCGCTTATAATATGTCCATTTCCATCCATCCAATTGCCCTTTATATCAAAGAATCAGATTGGCTACAACGTCTTCTATCACTTTCAGTGTTCTACTTGAAATATCCACATTTTGAAGCCCACAGCTTGTGGTTAATAAAGAAATTTTTGAAAACCTTCAAAATTTAAAAGCTTATTCTTAAGGAGAAATTTTTATTTTTCTTATAAAACTCAAGTGACATATTTTCTTTCATAAAAAGTAATTTTACTAAATGTATCAGAATTTATGGAAGCACTATTTAAAATATAGGCAGAACCTTAACTTTCGGGGGGGGGGATTTTTTTTTGTTTACCTTTACGCACACACTCAAATATGTTATAAATTAAACATGCGAAATATGTGACAAGATTGAGAATATTTTTTATTTCTTTTACCCACATAAATAATTATAATACAATAATCTATTAGAAATTTATTTCAAAATTCAGAAAAAAACGGATCATCTAATATTTTATAATGCATAGAAATATTTTCGTACAACGCACAAAATATATTAAAATGTATGATATATAAAGTTCCACGGATAGTAGATGAAGTTGTGGTTATGAAAGAAACATAAAACCATTTTTTTAAAATAGCTCCTTCCTATAAATATTAAAGCTAAAAATATTCTGCTGTCATATCCTTTGTAAAATATAGCTTGCTGTAACAAAAAAAATTTCGAAACTTGAGAGTGCAGTAGACTTTTTTTTTATCCCTAAACGCAATTTATTTAAAATGTGAGAAGAATTATGGTCTCACAAAAAAATTTAATCTTTTTATGAAGATTTCGTGTTTTGATATCTCGTGAAGGCAAAAAATATCCAAAGTGATGTTGCATTAGATTTTTAGCTTAATCGAGGTTTTTTTAACACACTTCTCATATTATAATATTAATTATAAGCTCATCTACCTAAAAAAATTTTATTCAATAAGCGAAATATTTTTATAATTATTTTCTTTTTAGGTCAATTTTATAAAAAATATACATTAAAATAATTAAATTAGTTAATATTATAAAATAAATTTTAAATAATATCAATTTTATAATTTTATAAATAATATAAATTAATTTTATTATAAATTAATATAAATTGAATCTATATAAAATGATGGGTTGATAAGTTTTTATTAAAATTGCAATGAACATGATATCTATTAGAGACGGAAATATATAGGTCAATCCCAAAACTTTATGTAAAATTTCGCAGGGTAATTTGTTCACTATGACATTTGGTTTCACACTCATGTTCATAAATTAAGAATAATTCATAGTTACGTGGAAATTGAACTCTAAAATATATATAAAGATATCACCTGTAAAATGACTACACACATCTTCAAGAATCATATGCAAATTAGAGGAAGCCACCATATGACACCGATAGTACGTCACAATGACGAAAGTATAACAGGGGGGATATATAAGGAATATAGACAAAGAAGTGTTCGCAAGCACTTTATAAGAATTTCAGTGCAATAAACCTATAATTATGACACAAAAGACGCTTTTGGAGGATATTTTACGTGGTAGAATTATGGGCCGTCTGAAATGTGGGCGTACCCAGATGGAAGTATCCCAGGAATTTGGTATGGACCAGAGTGTCATCTCCAGGCTTTGGTAACGATTCCAAGATGGTGGTAATGTGAGTAGACGTTACAGCATAGGTCACTCATGAGTTATGGCGCCAAATGACGATCGGTATTTGGCAGTTATTGCCAAAAGAAACAGACGGAGCACAGCATCAGACTTGTCTCGTCAGCTCTCTTCAGCTACCGGTACGACAGTTTCAAGGCAGACCGTGTACAGACGCTTAAGGCAGATTGGTCTATATGCTCGTAGACCTGTCAGATGTGTTCCACTTACTGCAACTCACTTAGCCTGCGATTAGCCTGTAATGAAGGACATGCATGCATTGTGGACACCGCAACAGTGGGTCTGTGTGTCCAATTCCGAGGCACTTGGAATGAGCTGAGGCTGTTGCTGTTTTCGCCTAACCACCGGACATGACTTTTTGGGAGTATACCTCCACTGGCCTGGCCTGGCCTGGCCTGGGTGCTGACGAGACCTGCTCACTCTGCGGCCATGCCAGGATGGATGGCAACTATTTTCTCCAATGCACTGGACTCGATGAGTACCAGACTGATGACGGCGTCAGTCGGTACTGGGAGGACTCGGCGTCAAGTGGTCAAGAAGCCAAGCATGGGCGTTGAATAAATAAATAAATAGCAATAAACCTCATGTAGCTTTGAAATTTCACTTTAGTAAACAATTAATCAATATAACCCAGTATGAAATAAATAAATATTTCAGACTTTGAGAGGAATGTTAATTTTAATGGGTTTTTATGTTTTATGCGGTTTCTCTTTAGGAGTTGTTTTCGGGGAACCAATCATCTACGTAAAAAAGAGGTTACTGTATTGTACTGCTGATAAAAAAACTAAATGTTCAATTATGGAACATTCCATTCTTTTTGTTTCTTGATGAGTTCTGATTTTAATGTAATATCTGTATATCATTTTTCAAAGATTGGGTTCTTTCATTTATAAGCTATGATTTTCTTAAGATGCGAGGGAAAAAAATTAAAGTTTTTATATCATTTAGAAGCATTTATTTTTCCCCTAGTAAATGAGAGCAAATAATTTGAAGCAATAATGTACTTTAGAGTGTTTTAATGTAATGTACTCTGGTCCGTGAAACGAAACTCTTTTAGTGTATATTTTGATTCAAGAACTTGATAAATAATGCTTGCAGATAAAAAGAAAAATTCACTTAACCTTTTATTATTTGTTTGAAGATAGAAAAGTTACAATTTTATTTTTAAAATAAATAATATAACATTAATTAATACAACATTTTAGCAACATGTAACACTGTATTAGTCCTTTTGTACTGTATACAATATTATTCACGATAAATTGTTCTTAAATTTAAAAGCAGATGAGAATTTTTTGGTAGAAATTAGTCAAAAAATCAATGCTTTTCTACTCTTCACAATTTAAAATTGTGTTTATAAAATAAAAATGCATAAACTAATTAAATAATTTAAAAACTCTCTTAAAGAATTTCCATTTTTATGATTGACAAATTACAGACTTCAATTCAGAATTTAAAACTGTCGTATTTCGAACCCAGTCAAAAACATGTTAATGAAATTTTTAGTTCAAACAATTTGAATATTTTGACTCAATTTTTTATTTAACTTAAGCAAAATGTGTACTTGCCTTTTATATTATTTCTCACTCTATTTTTTTTTAATTTAAAACTTAATTTCTGGCAAAAATTTAGCAAATAGAGAGTAACGAGTACATAATAGTAAAATGAATGTGTACTGTTTTTTTAATTTTCAAATACATCAGTTTGTTAATTTCTGAAATTATTCATTATAATTTTGAGAAAAAAGTGTGATTCAAATTTGTGCAACAAAAACCTTTTAATTGCATTTTAGTGATTAATGAATTTTCTCTCATATTTTTTCTAGCTGTAATAAAGGATTCGTATCTTACTGCTGAAAGCAAGCCAATTAGTGTTAATTAAATTTAATATTTCTTATCCGTCATCATCGTTATAACTAACCACAAATTTACCCATTAGTAATTAAAGTTACGAAACCCGCATTCAATGTATGTGAACCTTCGCATTAACATATAATGCTTCAAGTAAAAGTTTTAATTGATTACAAATAATACAAAAAGTTTAAACAAAGTATTTTAAATAAAAAATTAAAACTAAAAAAAAAAAATTAGACGTACATTTTATTGCACTGAATATGTATCTAATTAAAAAATCTGGAAGTTCAAAATTCATGTAACAAAATTCTAGAAAAATGTTTAGTGTTTCTTTGTTTGCGGATTTTGTTGGATTCTGTCAGGAAAGAGACAAGTTGCAATTGCCATCCACAAATAGGAATCTTAAACATGCTCTATAAAATAAGGTCTGGAGATTTGCCTGGCCATTCACCTCCATTGAAAATCGTTTTCTATTCTACTTTTAAGTTCTCCAGATAAACCTTATGAGGACGAGCGCTGTCATCCCTCAAAGTGAAAAATTAAGGTTAAATGCTATCTTAAAAATATAAATATAAGGTTATAAGATTTCATCCTCATCACTACAGTTGTGACGGATCTACACGCGTCCTTTCACTAACTCCTTGGGGATTCCTTTAGGGCCAGCATTCTTTCAACCAACTTTCTCCAAGGACAGGAAAACGTGATTATGCAAATTAAGTTTAATATATATATTCTGGATTCGCGAGTTTTGAGGGTTAGTGAAATGAGGATACATTGAAAGTGAAGTGAGGATAGCTTTGATGTGAAGTGAATAGATGAGAAGCAAGCAAATCGACAGTAATAATTATACGTAAACAGTGTACGACGCGTGAAATTGGAATCTTGAATAAGTGCTTAAGTCAACTATTGGAGAAGTGTTTAAGGCCACGTCTAAAAAATTAATGGATTGCAAGAGTTCAGGTACTGTGATCTTATTTCAAATAGAAGTTAGAGAGTTAAAGTATTAATGCGCCTCTTAAAACAAGTTTTGTATAAGTATCGTAAGGATAGATTCACATGAACGTATATATTATCCTTACGCTATCTTGTCTCACCTTAGTCCTCTAGTTGATCAAATTTGTCTTATTTGGAGTATTATTGCGTCTGTGTTGTGACAAATAAATAATTGAAGTTCATCATGTTGTCTGATCATTTAGTTCCTCCTACACATCTAGCTGGGTTAGAGGGAAGAAGGAATATAAATTCCTTACCCAGTCATAGAGTATCTAACAGACATGGAGATCTGTACGCCCATCCAAAAGAATGCTTACCCAGACCATTATCTTCCTCTGCCATACCGATCTTTTTCTGAAATTTTGGAAAACACATGATGGGTCTTAATTTCCCTCCAGATGAGGTACATTAAAAAGGTACAATAATTAGACTGAGCTTAAATTCCCTTCGATGAAAAGAACGGTCTAATACATATCCTTATTTTCAATATTCTCTGAACCATATTAAGTTAACTCTACTGTATGCAGAACTGACAGGGATGCAAACAGCTGTTCCATGTAGTCTCTGGAGACACAATAACTCTTACTCTCTCTCTACAAGGTGTTTGTGGGGGGTAGCATGAAAGGCTATTGTAGGTGCATGAAGTTCTCGATACACACAGTTATGAAGCCTTTGTACTCTATTATACATTGCTGTAATATAGAAATATCAATCTTTATCGTTCGTTGGTGCTATAGGTCAACTTTGCCCCAGTCTTTTCACTATGGATATGGTCTCATAAAAATGGCTCCATATTTAGCACACAGCGCTAAGCGTTTCTTGCAATCGATCCACTGAATTTTGACACTACCCTGCGTCAAGTCTTCATATCATTCGATGATTCTCCACATCATTCTATTATCAAAATACTGATAGTTACTCGTTTTAACTGCTGTTTTTTGAATTTCTCCGATTGTTCCAAAAAAAACATCATTAAAAGTTACTAAGGTATGGGAAAAACGCAATGCACGAAAATTGTTATGCCAGCTTTTAAAAGGTTTCTCTAAATGGGCAGACTATACGCATTTGTATGTGTAAGTTTATACTAATTGCACTAAGAAATCGCATCCTTATTAGTAAACATTAGTTTTACTTTTAATTGAGTACTTTTTGAGAAATTTGACTAAATATATATATATGCAAATTCTCTATATTCTATATTCTGAACTCTAATATGTGTTAATTTAAGTTGCTTAAATTCAAAAGACATTCTTGTAACGATTGTTTGTGTGAGATTTTGAATTTTTAAAATATTATATTTCCCTATAGCTTCTCTACAAGCTCTTAGTAAGATTCAAGTATGGATTGTCTTCAGACCAACAGAAATTATTAATGTAGTGATAATATTATATAAAGTGTACTACAATTCGTCCGTTAAACTGATTTGTCGCAGAAAATTAGCTTTTTTAGTTCTCAGCTGTTCAAGAGAAGTGTTCAATGATCCATTAACACAAGCAGTCTCTTCATCCTTTTTCTTAATAACAGTTTCTTAGCGGGCTACATTGTACCAAGAATCATATTAAATAGACAACTTAGTAAACGTTATATTTATTTTATTCCACTACTCCTTATAGTATCGTCTCATCTCAGACGTAAACTATATGGTGCAAACCGAAAGATTTGTAATGAATGCATTAAAATTTGATATTTTATTTCAAATCAGTGTTATTTCACTTCTTACTGAGAGATTCTATCTCAATTTAAATGATAGATAAAATCCTACTCTTGTATTTTCTTTTGTAACTAGTCCGTCGGGTTCGATTGGACCCTGGAGAATGTTTTGTTTATTCTCCTTTCCACATTTTTGCAGGGGACTTAAAAAATTTCGTGACTTTTAATCTTCTTTTCAATTCCTACTATTAGTCCACTCTCTCCCTATGTATATATAAATCTTGTTCAAATTTTCAATTATTAATAAAATACGTTTTATTCATCCATGCAAGTTGAAATACATTTTTTATACTTGTAGTAGATGACACTTGATGTTAATACAGTCTTATCAAATATTAATTCATTAATTAAATTTTATTTTATTAATTTTAAATTTATTCTGCGTTATTTCTGACGAAGTTAGATTTATTTGCTACAGATGGCACCAGTAAGTGTTTCTAACGAAATAGGAATTGGCTTTAAAAGAAGTTTTATATTGCTTGTTTATGGTGATTACTCAGAAAAGGTTTTGTGGTTCTAGGTTAATTAGGAAAGATTTTAAAACAAAATATAACTAAAACGGTAACATTTTGACAGCAAGGCAATTTATCATTACAAATAGCTGTCGTTCAACAAAAGATAGTTCACTAACTATAGATACCATTAGTAAAACAAACTTCTGAAAATAATATCGCACATTTATTTGACCTTGGATACAGTGTTATAAGGTTCACAGAGAAAATGAGTCAGTTATGCAAAAATAGTTGTGTTTAAGTGTTTCGTTACATAGCACTTGCTTATCTGCTCATAGAAAAATCATTCGATTTTTTGTGCAGAGCAGACATCCTGAAACGATGGCTCGTAAAAAAGGTCTACGTCCTGATGAAATTGCTAATTTGTTGTGAATCGGATGGTGGTTAAATTGCTCAAATTTAGATTCCGATGAAGATATAAGATTGAGTGAAAGTGACTGCAAGGAATCTAAAGAAAGTGCATGTAATTGAAATTATTTCAGTAAATCCTGATATATGTGTCGTTTGGGATGTCAAAGAATGGATACCGAATAGTAATAATGTTCTCTGCAGATTTACGACTCGAAATGCTTTACGACAAAATAGTGATGGTCCAACAAGCTTCGTGAAACATATTATCAAAGTCAATTTTTTAAGATATAAAGAATCATAATATACGATAATTACGCGAAATAATATTAAATAGTCTTAAAACTAAACCCTACTGAACAGTAGTCCTGCAATTATTTAGTTATTACAATTATTTTATATATTTTATATCGCAATGTGCCGAAACGACACCGGTGGACGTTTAAAGGTAATCGAAATCCCGGACGTTCTAGTGTGAATAGAAGCAATGTATCTAAATTCATCTAGAAATCAGTTAACAGTATTTATTTTAAATGGTCTTATTTTTCTGTGATAGCTAAAATTTAATGTATAAAACTACGTAAGAAATTTGACAGAAAAACAATAGACATGTAAAATATATTTCTTTCTTATTCCACAAAGAATAATATTTCAAATATTATTATATCTACTATTTTTTTTAAAAAAATTATGAACAATTTGTTATGTTTTTTTATTGAGATAATGTGTAACTTTTTAACCCGTCATAGAATCTATTTAAATATTATTCTAGCGCAACAATTATTCAAAACAGCTGTTTTACATAATTTTATACCAATCCATTTTTAACTATATACGAAAAGCTTCTGTTTTCTGAAAGCCTAAATATATTAAACTGTATTTGTTTATAAAATTTAAATCCAAAGGAGTGCTTTATTTGGTTAAGAATTCCACTAATTTATTAAGGAAATATGTAAATTGTTTTAATGTAAAATACACACTACTTTGTCTTAAAGCATTAAGAATATTTAATTAATTCCTACATTTTACATTTAAAAAGAGATCATATAAACTCATATTAATAATCCTTTTTAATAAGAAAAATTCTTTATATTTAACTCACGTGGATGAAATTCGGGTTATGCAAATTAATACTACTTATTATTGTGTTGATTACATCTTCCGGGAATAATTATTTTATTGTATAAGGTTTGATAATGGTTTCTAACTTTTTAAAAAAGAATTTTTCTAGAATTATATGTTGTACTGTGGTTATAATTTTCATAAGTTCAAATTTATTTTTCATTTTGTTATTTGTGTTTTCTTATTTATTTATATTTATTTTCTATAATATTTCATGTGATTTGTCGCACCTCTGTATACTTACTCTATATAAAAAGAAAGTATTTAATGCAAGCGGCTAGCAATTCAACATACGGAAAAAAATATTTGTATTTTTAATTAGGTCAAACACATAATTAAAAAAATTAGGATAAGAGGGTGAAATTATAACAATAAATAAGAATATATACTTGTGTTGACATTTGTTAAAAATTAATATTGATTTTAGCAACATGTTACTCTAGTAAATTTCATAACATGAATTTCGTAATTTTCATTTACAGAAGAGGATTCTAAAAATATAGAATATATGAAAATGAGGAATGTTCATCCGAGATATTTATCAGTGTTAAAACTATAAATAAATTGAAACAATTCGTATTCTTCTAGAAAACATAATTAGTAGAAAATTCAAGAGGTCAAAAGTTCATTTCATTTTAAATAGAATCTAATAATTTTCGAATGAAATTTTACGGATCTCTAAAAGTTCATCTGAAATCCTTATAAATGGACCCTTGTGTGTCATTCAGAATTATTTTTTAAAAAAATCCATGTTCAGCTAATTGTTAATTTGAAAACTTCCTTTTTTTCAATAAAGATGTATGTGATGGGGGGGGGGTAGATGGGGTAATTATTGGAGTAATTAATTTTGAAGTACGGTCAAATATTTCTAATGAAAACTGTCAATGAAATTTAAAATTGTATTTTAAAAATTAATGTAAATTATAAAATACGAATAAAATAATTTTAAAAGATGAAGTATTTTTCAAAATCTATGAATATAATTACAAAAACTGGGAAATTAAAAATTTCCAGCACCAAAAAAGATAGAAATTATAAAGTATAATTGAATCAATCAAAAACGCACTACAAACTGTATGTATAATTTTTAACTGGAGCGAAACTTCTCTCCCTTATGTACATTTATTTTTTAAAATATTCAAAAGCATGAAATTTATATAGATTATTTTTGGATGAATGTTAGCCAATGCACATGCAAACTTATTAATATTCAGGTCTTAAAAAATGTTGTATACAAAAACCAGATTTCTAATAACTATACATTACTCATGTCTCAATCATTGTTAACATTTTATCTAAAAAATTATAATAATAACAGCAAATTTTGTATAAAGGTCACACTACATCAACATCAGACAATAATGACAGACCTCGTAATTTTAAACCATACTCGAAAGAAGAGAATACATGAGTGGTACATCCACCTCCTATCTTCCACACCGTACTACGAAAAGATTTTGAACAGCAGTTCAATTTAATGTGAATTAGTCCTTATTCAGCTTTATTATTGGAATCACAACTCTAACCAGCGGCTCCCTGTAACAACTTCAGTAAAAAGTAATTTTAGCAAATGTTATGCTTGAATAGTAGTCTTTGTTCTAATCTATATGCAAATATGGGGAAATGATATGAAAATACGCGAAAGAGAATCTAATGTGTCTATAAATAATAATTTTAATTTTAATCTAAATGTAAAAATGTGTGTGTAAAAAACATATTTCTTGTGTATGAAATATTTGATTGCAAATCTAATACATCTATATATATAGCAGTTTCTTTAATCTATATGCAAATATGAAAAAGATATGAATAAACGTAAATAAGAATCGAATATATACCTAAATACAAATACAAATCTGAAACATAAAAATTATATTGTATGAATATGGTGCAAAGTTAAAAAAAAACGTTTTTAATCTATTTACTTCGAAGTCATGGTATTTTTTATTTGTAAAATTCGTGAAAAGTCTAGATCTGTTGCAAAGCAATATATATATATATATATATATAAGATTTTTTAAATAGTTAAAATTATTTATTAAATAATGTACTTAACAATGAATTGAAATAAATATTATTTAATTAAATGTTTATAAGCTTAATTTTATAAAAAAATACCTTCAAATTTTATTTGTTACTATTCCAAAAATGTTACGTAAAGTTTGTACATTTATTTAATATAATATATTTATTCGAATTTATAGCCTCTTAGGAAGCCAAATAGTGTAAACTGTTAAGAAACTAGATTACGGCTTCAAAAATTGTTTTATTTTATTCTTAGCACAAGAAAATATTTTATCTCACTGATATTTGTTAGATAATAGGTAATTTTCAAAATATTTATTTTAATTATATAGGATATTTTGAATGAAATTTTTTGCTTTCAAAATTCATAGGACACAGTTTGTATTTTATTCAAGCACTTGCTTTAGTACGATACAGATGTGGAGAAATTTAAATTTTTGAACACTTTTTTTTTTTTGTATTTTTTGCTTTTTTCTTACTAACCATTCTGTAATAAATTAATTTTAGATGCATTGTTGTTAAGATCCAGGGAGTATTTATCAAATATCAAAAAGTACAAATGAAATTTTAAATATATGATTAGAATTTTTCTCAGCTACGAAAAAATATTATTATATATTCTAAATATTCTACATTTTAATACAGCATAACTGGAACTAAGTATACTCACTATATAATAATACTGAGATCAAGAAAGATCAACATCACCGAAGCCAAGACCAATGTTTCAAAGGAGCTTGATCCAAACAGATGAACATAACTATGCTATAAGCTATCTGTTTCATCGTCGAGTTTAATCGTTTGTGACACCAATAGTGTTATTAGGTTAATTTTTGTCATTTTGTTATATTCCTGTTAAGGGAACCAGGGCATCATACACATTCAAAAACTCAATTTTTCAATTTTAGTATTAAAAAATCGTGCATATTCTTCTGCATCTAAAAATGTATCATACTTATATGTTCATTGACAAAATAACCATAAAATATGAAAAATTAGCAGATAAAAGTGTAAACAAAGGACAATGCTTCCCTTGACACATTTTAAAAGATAGTTCCTCTTTTGCTTTATGTATGTAAGCCATTAATTTGTTTTTACTAGAAAGAAACAACATTATTTTTCTCTTTTTAATGTCTAATTTTCTTGAAAAAACTAGTATTACATCAGAAAAAAGGAAAAAGTTCAAGACTTTCAAAACTTTGCGGTTTTTTCAGAGAAATTTACAATAACTTAATCAGAAAACTATCTGAATACACTTTTTTCATTGTTTTATATATGTATGTCAAATATTTTATATATTCAAGAAATATTTTTATAAATAAATGGTACTTAAAGTAAAATATGTTTCAAAAAATTATGTTCATTTTCAACTATAACAAAGGAAATAAAATTTTAATTTAAAAGTATTTTTGTAATTCTAGAGAATGTTTAAAGTACCATTGTGAGGCCCATAAAATGAGGCAGGAAAATAATAGAAATAACATAATATGTGAAAACATTTGCTACACTTTTAGTTTTTTCACTTTTTCTCCAAAGCATAATTTTTTGCCTTTAGAAACACTTTTAAAAAGACTATTGCACAATATAGTTCCAAATTTTTTATATTTCTGTATAGGATACCTGTGCATATAGTGAACTTATTTTTTAATGTAACTAGAAACATAGTTTTTTTTTCTTAAAAAAAAAAGAATATTTTTATATGTAAAAAAGGGAAAAATAAAAAATTTCAAAATTACAAAGTTTTATAATATTTTTCATGAAGTTATTTTAATAGTTTACTTAAACAAAGTTTCCCTATATTTTGTGTATTGTATTATGTATGTGCAAAAAATATTTTACATATTTAAGAGATACTTTTTAAAAAAAATAGTACCTAAACATATAAGCCTGTACTATGAGATCTCAAAAATTATGTCTAACTTAAACAAAAAAATTTTAAAACTAAAAAATTATTTTTCGTTTTTCTACAGAATAATTAAAATAGCTTTCTTAGGATCACAGAAAAAGCTAAGCTTTATTGGAAATTTTTAAAGATATATGTTTCTATGAAAAAAAGAGTTAATTTTGGCATTTTACTCTGGAGCATGTGCTGGTACTCTTTTAATTCTCGATAACACCAGACAGAATGAGACAATCAAATTATTTCATATTGAACTTTGCCATAAATCACGGTTAACTATTCCAGTGCCTTGTGTTATGATGTAAAAATACGTTCTCCAACGTGTTTGTGCAATTTTTTGTACTAGAATTTCTATATATAATAGTAGTTAGAATACGAGTTCACATTTGAAGAGGTTTTATTAAATGCCGACAATGTTAATATCATGTAACCATTTTCTAGAATTAAAAATAATCATTTTCAAACCACTCATTCCTATGAAATATGAACATACTGTTAGAAAATCAAGATCTTCTAATAAAAAAATTTAGAGCAGTAAATACGCAATTGTAAGAAGATTTTACGAAACTGTGTTATTATTGTGTTTCAGATAAAACTGGTGAATATAGAGAGATATCACTAGTTATATTAGGTGAGAATGAATCTTTATATTAGAGAAAAAAAATTTTATAAAATTGAAAAAATATACATAGAATAAAACACATATGTATATCGTTGAAAGATTATTTTTTGGCATTCAAGTAAACACATACTACACTTTTCGAATAAATTGAGACAAACGGGAAAAACTATTTTTTCTAAATCTTTGCTTTTGATCATTACATATCATAAGTAGACTGAAAAATCTCTATATTAGAACGAAGTATGTCCTCTTTTAGTAGAAATGACCTCTTGACGTTCTCAAAAGGGTTTAGGTCTAGTTAATTACCAGGCCAAACAAGCATTTGTGTTTTATTTTCCAGTATAAAAGTTTGGACTGACATCGAATCCTGACAAAAAGTCAAGTCCAGTTGAAAAGTTCCGACAAACGTTATTATGAATTTAACAATCTAATTACTTAATATTTCTATGTATTTGACAAAATTCCTCACGTCTCTTAATTTCCACATGGCACCATTTGTTGTGGAAAAACTCAAAAACGTCTCATCAAAAGGCATTCTGTTCCAAAGTTTTCGGCATCCTGATAGATGAACCTTTTTTTTTGGTTCATAGGCAAAGGGAAGCAGACTACAGGGCTCCTAGCATACAGGCTACCTGCATTAGATCTCTTGGCGATTGTTATCCATGAAATGGATGTTCATGTTGCATTATACAGGTTGCGAGATAGTTGTGTCACTGTTGCTGGCTCATCCCTTTTGGCTAGATATCTCAAAATAATGGGCTTAAACCGACGTTGTTGCCCTTTTGGGGTCTTGGTCAGGTTAGCGTAACATTGTTCCTATATCTGAGAATTGTTTCCACAGAGTGGACACATTTCTCGAAACCCCGAAGTCAATAGAGCAGATAGCCTGCTATTGGCCCTCCTTGAGTTTTCCTATTCCAACCATCTTGTGGCATCGTCTAGACGATGACGATTGGCCATATTAACAATGGGTAAACAAAGAAATTTTTAAAAAAACAAAGATTGAGCTAAGGTACAATGTTTCAAAACGTCATTACGCTACAAGCTTCAGCGAGCAAGTGAGGTACCTCTACACAAGCGCAATCACAGCGTCTCTACCTTACGACGTCTCACAGATTACTGCGAGGCAGAGGTATCCACGAATAGCTTAGCTATTATTTGGTACTTTATTTGCAAATAGGCATTAATTATTGTTTCAGTTTTTCAAAAACCATTCCTCCCTTTAATTGCTTCCACCAGTGTATTATTTGGTAGTGATGTTCACTTGTATTCAGACGTTGTTCTATTTAAAAGTTTCAATTTGGTAGAAAGGAAGAAAACCAGAGTTAGAGAGACTTTAAGGATTGCCTGTTTTACAACCCTTCTATTCAGTTCTAAGCACAAATTTACCATTTGAGTTTGTTTTGCTCGGTATCCATTTTTGATTTGCTATTTCATGTTTCAGTTATCTTATGATAGGGAATATTATTTTTCTTAATTTATTTTTTTCTTCAAATTTGGGTCTATCATTTATTAATATATATACGCTTCACGATTAACAATATTTTTCAAACATTTAGAGAATATGAGATTTTTCTTTGATGGATTTTAGCTAAAGATGTAACATTTAAGCAAAAAATGCAATTGAATTGCATTTTTTGTCATAAATTTGACCTTTTATTATAAAATCTTCATTAAATTAAAAAACTGACCACCATAAATCCCCCAAAAACTGAATAAGGACCATTTTTAATTATATTTCATTTTAAAAATGCATAATTTATTGAAAAAAAATTTTAAAGATATCACGTATTACTATTTTAAAAATATTTATAAATGTGAAAATACTAAATATATTTTTGAAGAATATAAAGCAATCCACATCTTTATGTGATTTATTAAAAAACAATGGACCGAAACAGTTTATGGCATGAAAATATGATAAATGTGGCCTTTTGTACGTATAATCTACTTTTGTAATCTAAGTTTCTGTACAGTGTATGTATACTATTTCCAAAAAGAGTTTAAACAATGTTGTGATAAATTACTTTTCATTGTCATGAACAGATTCTTCGAGTTCTGATTAATGTCGAACTAGAATATAACCTTTAGTTTATTTCTTTAACCAATTAATTCCACAAGACTCTTTTGCTTTTACTAATTTCTTTCATTCTATAGCCACAGAACTTTTCTATAAAAGAGGTCGAAAGATTCTTGTAGAAAAAATAATATAAAAAGCATTTAATCTATCTATTTTACGAAAATAAGAAATATTTTTAAAAAGTTAGGATTCACTTTTTCAGCAAATTACTAATAAGAAAAAAACTAGGACAAATAACTGGATGAGGACTATTACAATCATAAATTGAAGGCTAGTGTTATCTAAAGAATTTCTCTTTTTTAATAATTTGTATTACAATCTTGCGATAAATAACTTATTTGGTACCAATTAGATTCCTTCTTTAGCAGAGGCATTAACAAAATTGCAATACTTGTGAGAACATTTAAGGATACTATATATTCACTAAAGTGTAGCTGAATAAAGGGTACCTACCTAGTAACGAGTTAAGCTTCCTCTGGACTTGATAACGGCTGTCACACGGCGAGGCATAGATTTAAAAAGCTTCTGCAAATGTTCCAAGGAAATGACTTACCAAATATTGGCTAAAGCTTTCCATAATTCATTAAAGTGTGTTGGTGCTGTCTGATGGCCTTGTTCCGAAACATCTCAAAGATGCTGAATAGGATTTAAGTCTGGACTTCTAGGTGGCTAATTTATAATAGAAAATTCAGAGGAATGTTCATCCAACAAGCCAGTAGCCAAATGGGACTTGTGAGAGGTACAGTTGTCTTGCTGGAAAAAGCCATTACCGTGCGGAGAACAGAACAGCATAAACGGTTGGAGGTGATCACCCAGCAACAATACGTATCGAATTGCATTGAAAGAGGTTGGTACACGCACCGAAGATCACAAACAATGTCACCAAAACACACCCCAGACGACGATAGAGAGCCCATGCCCTTGTACAGTTCCAACCTGGCATGCAGGATCCATGGCTTCATGAGCTTGACACCATATTCTCAGCCTCCAGTTGGCGTTAAGTAGTTGGAATTGAGACTCATCCAACCATGCTACTACGTTTCCAGCCCTTTACACTCCAGTCTCTGTACTCTCTAGACCAGGCAAGACGTGCAGCCCGATGGCGTGCACAGAGCAACGGTACTTTCGTTGATCGACGACTCCCGAAAACTATACGGTAAAGCGGCGTTGCACCGTCCGTTAACTGACTATAAGTCTGGCACCATCTTTCAACTGGGTGGAAATTTGAGCTAATATTTGGCTTCGCTGGCTACGCACAATACTCCCGAATCATCTCTCACCACGCACTGTCAACGCTAATTTTACTTTGCACTTTGCCTGATCGATAGTATTTTGTCCATCATCCATGTATTCTTTGTATACTCTTGACACTGTCGACCTTTAAAATCCTAGCTGTCTGACGATTTTGGAAATCGAATGGCCCATACGTCGCGCACCTACCTACGATCGAAGGCGTTCTAAATCAGGCAGTTTACCCATACTGGCAATGCCAACAAATAATTTAGAGCAACCACAGTACGCGCTAAACAGGGTGTCCAGCCTTAATGTGACCCAATAGCTAATTCCCGAACCATTCGGTTTAGATATGCACTTCCAATTTGAAAAATGTTTTAAAAAAGGTAAAGAATGTTTTTACTTGCTTTTCGAACAAAAAAAAACAATTACAAAAAAATTACAAAAATTAAATTTTTATACGGTTCCCATGTCCTATCACTTATATTTAGGAAAAGATGAAATACACAAAAAACAAAGTAAACACAAAAAGTTTCATTTTATTACGGTAAAAACTGACCGAGTTATGCCTACATAAATTTGAAGCATCCGAGTTGCTCAGAAAGGGGGTCGTATATAAATTGAGTTTAGAGAATAGTAATTATCTACAGAAAGAGCAAAAGAAAAACATCGTAGTAAACACCATAGATTGACAATTTGTATTGCTGTATGGCAAACAATAAAAATTAAATTAAAGAAATACAACTTGAACAGAAAAGATTAAAACACTTTATTTTAACAAATAGCAGCAAAATAATACAGGATTTGCCGTTCAAATTGTAATATAATGTGGAATGATGCGCCAATCATGAATCAGGAGCTTTATTATATCAGAATGACCAAATTAACTTAAATAATGGTGAAGGCACGAGACAGGGAATACGTCTATGGCAACTCCCAGTTTTATACAAGCGCTGAACAGCACGGTCAATTGTGTAATAAGATGGATGTCTTCGAGTGGGAAATTTAATGGCATAAAGTCTTGTCGCCTCCCTCTCATTTCGATTACACTGCTCATAAAACAGTACCATTTCGCAGAATTCTTCATTTTTATACATCTCGTTCTCCCGTACTAGAATTCGTAATATTAGAATACGACTGTATGCATTTGCAAGCAACTACACAACAGATTTTTAACGTTCGTCACGATCAGCAAAAACGCAGCAAATCAGACTGAAGCCATAGCATGTAAGTTTATTTTTTGGAACTGCTTTTGAAATGTTTTCTTCGTCCAAAATATTTTATTTTTCTATGTTTTACACGTACACAGAATAAATTTTATTTCTTAAGTACTCAATTATTGTAGAATTAACGTATGCTTTTAAATTTAAAAACGATTTACATAAAACTGACGTGCAAGAGCGAAATTGTCCTGGCAGAGTTCCAATTAGTTTCACTTTGGAGACGGCCCCTTACTAGCTTCTTGAAAATTGCCGAGAAAATGGATAAAATATATGATTTTCAAAGATCCATAACTCGGCCAATTGTTATCGTAATAAAATGAAACTTTTGTGTTTACTTTGTTTTTGGGTATTTCATCTTTTCCTAAATATAAGTGATAGGACCTGGGGACCGTATAAAAGATTTATTTTTGTAATTTTTTTCTAAATGTGTTTTATGGTTCGAAAAGCACGTAAAAATATTCTTTACCTGTTTTAAAACATTTTTCAAATTGGAAGTGCATATCTAAGCCAAACGGTTCGGGAATTAGCTTGTGACGGGGTTATTCGTGAGATTTTCGAACTAATCCTCTTGGGAAACTTTGGGGCTAGCATTTATACTATTTCACAGCCTTTTCAGGAAAAACATGAGATAGATATATGTTAATTAGTTCGACTATATAAAGTCTATATAGGTTTTGTAGATGTAAGAAGAGAAGGAGCCGCCAAGCTGTCAAGTAAGTTGAATATCGGAGAATTACTTCACGAACTTAGCGCGCGTTTAAAAGGTGTAAATTATAAGAGTAAATTATTAGATTGAGGATTTAAGATAGTAGATTCAGTACCGGCCTGAGGTTAGTTAGCGATCGTTCTCCTTGTCCATTTCTGGTAGTCGGGTTTACTTAGAATTGAGTATTAGAATTAATCGACGTTCTAGAGATTACTCCTAGGTTTCTTCTTATAGTTAAACTTGTGATTGTGTTTAAGTGTTTGTCAGTACTTGAATAAATATATTTTTTATTGTGGCGTTTGTTGGTGATGCTATATTTCCTCCCACACTTAGAGACGCGCCGGGCAGAATGAGTGGGGTCCCAGGTAGAATCCCGCCACCACAAGCTATTGGGTCACATTAAGGCTGGACACCCTGTATATACAGTTATCACAGCGCTCTCATTTGCGCATAAATAATGCTCAGCACTACACAATTTGCATAGCCCTTGCTATCCCTAATTCAGTAGCACTGCAGTGCATATATACACCAAAACTCTTTTTTATACGGTAGATACGTTCTTTAAAAAAAACGTGTAAAAAAATACATGCGACATATGGTAAACTTGGAGATATGTTCCACAACTGAAAAAAACATTAGTTTTCCTAAAAACAGGCAAAAATAAGTCATAATGAAATCTATGCTACATATTTATAAAACAAAAACAATTCATTTTTATTACAAAAAATATTAATAGCTGAGCTTTACCTTCATCTTCGTCATAATCGACTTCTTTATTGTCATATAAAAAAATTGTTATAAATTCGATCAAACCGTCCTCATCCAAAGCGCTTTCTAGCGTTAATTTCTCAATAATAGCCGTTTGCATATTATTAAAACCTTCGTCATCAACTGCATTTAATAGTTATCATTTCAAAACGTATAATTGATTTTTGTATTACGGAACTTCCTCTTTTGACGCATGCTGGCAAAATATTTTTCCAACAAGCATTTAAGGTCGACTGGTGCAACTGTTTGATGGCAAAAGGAGAATGTGTGTTGCAATCCATAATCGTAAACTTCATCCATGCTTCCACAACAGTCAAATTTCTTTTTTCCCCTGAGTCTAAGATATAATTGAAAGTTTTCTTTAATTAGTAGTACATTTGACATGATGTTGTAATACCCTGATTGAGTGGCTGAATCAATGAGGTGGTATTAAGCAGTAAAAAACAGCATTTGAATATTTGGATCTTAGCCTTGCTGATTTTCAGGCACTTGGATCTTGACCCCACCACTGAAATCACATTTCCTACGCTATTACATTTTAACACTATTTTAAAAGTTTCACTTGTATGCAACGAAATCTTTTAATTCAATTTTTACACACTTTAAAAGGTCATATTAATTCGAAATTTTTCTCTGTGTCCAGGCCCAATTACAATATAATAATTTAACAATTTTGTTGTTCTAATCAGGATCATCAGGATTAACGATTTACCATTTTAAGATCCCTTCCAGCATCTGGTGATTAATTTCATATCCCATTTCCAGATTTGGCGACAAAAAGAATAAGTTACAAATTAGTTCGATTGACTGTAAAGTGAGAAAGTGAATATATTAACGGCGCACTGTTCAGCTACACGAGGGCTTTTAACGAATTGAACTCGTTAACACCAAATACAATTATACTGAAAAACGAAATGATGTGTTTTCAAGTTGAAAATCAACAAAATAAAGAAAAAAGTTGTTACAAAATTCGGGTACTCCCCATAACTCCAGAATACTAAGTAAACAGACCATGAAGAAGACCAAGGGTGTCAAACAAAGTGACTTGGGCCAAATAACCAATGTTTAACTTAAGGTGGACCGCAATGAAAATCAAAATTCATAGAAATGTAGGTTTATTTCGAATAATACATTATAATAAACATATATAAAAGCAGGGACGTCTTAAGGCATGGGCCAACTGGGCCCGTTCTCAGGGCCTCGACCTAGGTAAGGGCCTCGTTTTGATCTTAATAAGATCATGATCCGAATAACTTTGATTGTTAAATATTATTTCCGCACATATTCTCCGAAAAACAGGGAATTTCAAAATGCATGTCTACTGGCAAAAGTGATATTATTATGCGATTACTGCTGTCTATCTAAGCATAGGCGTAACACCACAAACAATCATTAGTTGAAATGCGGTCATCGGTCGAGTCGGTTTGTGCCTAGGCTTTTGAGATTATGAGTCATGCCCATTTGTTTCAAATGAGCATTTGAATGAGTATTAGACTATGCATGCTGTATACTGTCTACTTTTGAAGATCTTAGGAAGGGCCTACTTTTGAATAGAGGCACGGGCCTCAAAGAGTCTTAAGACATCCCTGTATATAAGAACAAGAAAATTTTAATATGTGCGCCCTTACACTTGACACCTCTTCTCTGCTGATATCTTTTTAATTTCGAGAGAAATTTTGATATTTTATTATATATTATTGTGTACCAATGTATTGACCGAGCCGCAAAAATGCTCGTTGTGGGCCGCATACGGGCCACGAGTGTGACACCCCTGAAGTAGACCAAGTCACTCACACATGTATGAGCATAAACCGACCATCTTCTGATTACAGTGTCAAAATCGGAATTTTAAAAAATTGGTTTCGAGCTAGAACAAAAAGTTTTTTAAAAAAGTACATTGATGAACCGTGTTGTTTCAAAATTGGGTAAAAAAAGACCATGAAAAAAAGAGTTGAGTGTATATATATGTAAATATAGCTTGAAGTATAAAGAAATGCTTCATCTCACACCATGTTTCTTCTTGATTTATGGCAAGAAATCCAAGAAACTTTCTTGAACTAAGACATTTAACAGTCTACTGGTCAATGTTTCTAAGTGAAAGTATGAAGCTGAAAACTAAAGTTAAGTCGCAAAGAATAGGAGATGTATTTATGAGCTTGTAGGTAGATTTAAAAATAAAAAAAACTCAGCGGAGCAATGAATTTCTAAGTTATAGTTTTAATCATTATACAGTATAGTTATAAAAAAAATCAAGTAAAGCCTTAAATTTTCTAAAATACAACAAAAACCAGTTGCAACAATTGCACATAGGTTTACTTTAACAAAGAGGCATCAAATGTATTTACATTTTTTAAGAAAGTATATATGTGCTATTTAATTTACTAGCAGTATACTCGTTCAAACGGTTAAATTGAGAAATATCACAATCGAGACAGATGAATAAAAAATTAATCAGACTAAAATGGAATGAACGCTTTGAATACTTTTCAGTAAATTACACGTTAAACACTAAAGAAGGAATGATTTATCAAATAAAATAGAGAAGTGAAATAGAAAATAAATCTGAATAACCTGGTATTTCCCAAGCTCATCTGTCGTTCAATATATAAACTTATCTGAAACAAATATCTAAATATTATCTTTTACACAATTTTGGGTGACTATTTCCTCAAAACCCGGATTAATCATATTTCTACTCAACAAATAAGCATGCTTGTCAACTTTCAAGTCTAAAATGTGTGACGGATATATACACCTCCTTCAACTAACCTCTGGGGAAGTCTTTGGACTATAAAAATCAACAACCTTTTTCTGAAGAAGAAACCGTGATATGCAGATTAAGTTTATTATATATAGTTTAGGTTCGCTTGCTAAAAAAAGTTAGTTAAAGCGAGATAAAGCGTGATATAAGTTGGAGAGATATATGGAAGAGAATTTATAAGTCAGTGTGATAGAAGAGAGATAAAAAGTTAGAATTATAAAGAGGTAAATAGTTATATAGCAGAAAATTACTATGTAATAGAAGTTATCAGGAGATTGAAGAATTACGCATTAGAAGATCAGAAGACTATCTACAGTTCAGGTGTTAGTCATATTTATAGTTCGTTTTGATATTTAAATTATTAAAGAGGTTTAAGTGGCAATTAGTTACATATCTACCGTTTAAAGCAAGATTAAGATATATTGATTAATAAAAAGTGGATCAATTATTAGCAGTATTCTTTAGAAACGCAACTCTCGTCACCTTACCTCTACTTGCTAATCGGAAATATCTTATTTAATCTGATTCATTGAATTATTTTGAGTTAATTAAAGTGCTGAATAAATAATTAGAAATGATCATGTCAAATCGTCCTTCACTTCCTCCTAGCCGGGTTACAGGGTAGATATGGGGGGGGTACAAATATAATAGTTTAAAATAGAGAATTTTTTTTATCTATAACACCTCCGCAGCCCTCTGGAAAAGTCAATTTCCATAAAACTCATTCTTAGCAGATCT